>CAXASD010000054.1:0-38330 GCA_963971435.1 Lasius platythorax | reverse complement strand
ACAACCTAACCCGAACGAACATAACCCGAACGAACATAACCCGAACGAACATAACCCGAACGAACATAACCCGAACGAACATAACCCGAACGAACATAACCCGAACGAACATAACCCGAACGAACATAACCCGAACGAACATAACCCGAACGAACATAACCCGAACGAACATAACCCGAACGAACATAACCCGAACGAACATAACCCGAACGAACATAACCCGAACGAACATAACCCGAACGAACATAACCCGAACGAACATAACCCGAACGAACATAACCCGAACGAACATAACCCGAACGAACATAACCCGAACGAACATAACCCGAACGAACATAACCCGAACGAACATAACCCGAACGAACATAACCCGAACGAACATAACCCGAACGAACATAACCCGAACGAACATAACCCGAACGAACATAACCCGAACGAACATAACCCGAACGAACATAACCCGAACGAACATAACCCGAACGAACATAACCCGAACGAACATAACCCGAACGAACATAACCCGAACGAACATAACCCGAACGAACATAACCCGAACGAACATAACCCGAACGAACATAACCCGAACGAACATAACCCGAACGAACATAACCCGAACGAACATAACCCGAACGAACATAACCCGAACGAACATAACCCGAACGAACATAACCCGAACGAACATAACCCGAACGAACATAACCCGAACGAACATAACCCGAACGAACATAACCCGAACGAACATAACCCGAACGAACATAACCCGAACGAACATAACCCGAACGAACATAACCCGAACGAACATAACCCGAACGAACATAACCCGAACGAACATAACCCGAACGAACATAACCCGAACGAACATAACCCGAACGAACATAACCCGAACGAACATAACCCGAACGAACATAACCCGAACGAACATAACCCGAACGAACATAACCCGAACGAACATAACCCGAACGAACATAACCCGAACGAACATAACCCGAACGAACATAACCCGAACGAACATAACCCGAACGAACATAACCCGAACGAACATAACCCGAACGAACATAACCCGAACGAACATAACCCGAACGAACATAACCCGAACGAACATAACCCGAACGAACATAACCCGAACGAACATAACCCGAACGAACATAACCCGAACGAACATAACCCGAACGAACATAACCCGAACGAACATAACCCGAACGAACATAACCCGAACGAACATAACCCGAACGAACATAACCCGAACGAACATAACCCGAACGAACATAACCCGAACGAACATAACCCGAACGAACATAACCCGAACGAACATAACCCGAACGAACATAACCCGAACGAACATAACCCGAACGAACATAACCCGAACGAACATAACCCGAACGAACATAACCCGAACGAACATAACCCGAACGAACATAACCCGAACGAACATAACCCGAACGAACATAACCCGAACGAACATAACCCGAACGAACATAACCCGAACGAACATAACCCGAACGAACATAACCCGAACGAACATAACCCGAACGAACATAACCCGAACGAACATAACCCGAACGAACATAACCCGAACGAACATAACCCGAACGAACATAACCCGAACGAACATAACCCGAACGAACATAACCCGAACGAACATAACCCGAACGAACATAACCCGAACGAACATAACCCGAACGAACATAACCCGAACGAACATAACCCGAACGAACATAACCCGAACGAACATAACCCGAACGAACATAACCCGAACGAACATAACCCGAACGAACATAACCCGAACGAACATAACCCGAACGAACATAACCCGAACGAACATAACCCGAACGAACATAACCCGAACGAACATAACCCGAACGAACATAACCCGAACGAACATAACCCGAACGAACATAACCCGAACGAACATAACCCGAACGAACATAACCCGAACGAACATAACCCGAACGAACATAACCCGAACGAACATAACCCGAACGAACATAACCCGAACGAACATAACCCGAACGAACATAACCCGAACGAACATAACCCGAACGAACATAACCCGAACGAACATAACCCGAACGAACATAACCCGAACGAACATAACCCGAACGAACATAACCCGAACGAACATAACCCGAACGAACATAACCCGAACGAACATAACCCGAACGAACATAACCCGAACGAACATAACCCGAACGAACATAACCCGAACGAACATAACCCGAACGAACATAACCCGAACGAACATAACCCGAACGAACATAACCCGAACGAACATAACCCGAACGAACATAACCCGAACGAACATAACCCGAACGAACATAACCCGAACGAACATAACCCGAACGAACATAACCCGAACGAACATAACCCGAACGAACATAACCCGAACGAACATAACCCGAACGAACATAACCCGAACGAACATAACCCGAACGAACATAACCCGAACGAACATAACCCGAACGAACATAACCCGAACGAACATAACCCGAACGAACATAACCCGAACGAACATAACCCGAACGAACATAACCCGAACGAACATAACCCGAACGAACATAACCCGAACGAACATAACCCGAACGAACATAACCCGAACGAACATAACCCGAACGAACATAACCCGAACGAGTCGATTGGGGGGCTTCGCCCCCCAACCCCCATCGGGGGGGCTCTGCCCCCCCGAACCCCCCTCTCCAAAAAAAAAATTTATATTAAATTAAATTTAAAAAATGGTGTGCGCATGCGCGGATGGTGTGCGCATGCGCGCGGCTTCGAGCCGCCGAACGGCGGATAGAGAGTGGGGGAACCTGTATATAAGGGGCTGCAGAGCGACAGACGGAGCTAGTATCGTATCGTTCGCCGTACGAATAAGTTTGGAAAAAAAAATCAAGTGACAGGCAGTAGTTACTCGTAGAATCATAACGATGTGTGCGTGTCTAATAAACGTTAATCAAGTGCGTAAATAATATTGTTGTGATATTATAATAAACATTATATTTTATCATATTTTCTAAAGAAAAAAAAAGAGAGTGATTTGTGTTCGATTCCTGAGTACTTGCGTGTAAAGTATTGGATCAATCCTTTAATGTGCGGTCAGGAAAATACTTGGTTAGGATCATCTCTTGTTAGGACGTCTCTTGGTCAGGACAATAAAGGTAAGGTTCATCTTTGGTCAGTACTAGCATAGTTAGGTTTAAAATTTTTTTTTTCTTTCCTTTAAAATTGCCAATTTTTTTCGAAATTGTCAAATTTTTTGGAATTTTTTGTTCTAAATAATTTTATAATTTACAAAAAATTCCTTTCTATTGTAATTTTTCAAAAAAAAAAAAATTGCTTTCCAAAATGCATGAATTTCGATTCTCTATCCATCGGTATATACTCATTTTGGTCCATTTTTGGGGTCCCTTTCTGCCTCTCTGAACCTGAAAAACTTTAAAAAAAATAAATTTTTTCAGAAATTTGATAAATATTTACATGTCCAAAACGCGTTTTTCGCTTCCGTACTGCCTTAAGAAGCTTTCGCGAATTTTTATAAATAACAGAAAAAGAAAACAAAATACATTTTTCGAAATAGCGCCACTCGATATTATACATTCACTTATGTACACCCTTCATGCTCCACCTGGTGGTCGTGTACTCCATTTTTCAAAAATTTGTAAAAAATCAATTCGTCCGAGGACAGCAGCGGCCCTATGGGAAAATTGAGCTTGTGGCTCGCGGCGCCTTCGGCGCCGCGAGCCACCCTTCGAAAAAAAAAAAAAAATTAAAAAGGTTAGGGTTAGGGAATTTGACCAAAAATTGACAATATATTTCTATGTTAAAAACGCGTTTCTCGACATTCTCTATCGATCTAAATAGGTCAATTTTGGTCGTTTTTTTGGCTTCCTTATAGTTGGTCATTTACCCCAATCAATTTTCAAAAATCGACCAAATATTGTTGTGTTTAAAACGCGTTTCTCGACATTCTCTATCGATCTAAATAGGTCAATTTTGGTCGTTTTTTTGGCCCCCCTATAGTTGGTCATTTTCCCTAATCAATTTTCCAAAATCGACAAAATATTGTTGTGTTTAAAACGCGTTTCTCGACATTCTCTATCGATCTAAATAGGTCAATTTTGGTCGTTTTTTTGGCCCCCCTATAGTTGGTCATTTTCCCTAATCAATTTTCCAAAATCGACAAAAAATTTCTATGTTAAAAACACGTTTCTCGACATTCTCTATCGATCTGTATATATCAATTTTGGTCGATTTTTTGGCCCCCCTATAGTTGGTCATTTACCCAAATCAATTTTCAAAAATCGACAAAAAATTTCTATGTTAAAAACGCGTTTCTCAACATTCTCTGTCGATTGGTCTATATTTTTTTTGGACCTTTTTGGCGATCCCCGTACTTGCTCGCGGGACTTTGAAAAAATTTTAGAAAATCGACCCAATATTTGCGGGTCCAGAATACGTTCCACAACATTATCTGTCGATTGGTGTATACATATCTTTTACTCTTTTTGTGATCCTTGTTCTTGCTCGATGGACTTTAACTCGATAGATGGTGTTTGCGACATCGAATCTTGGATTAGTCGTTGCGCGCACATAGACGATTAACCGATCCAAACAATCCTATAAATTTCGTCGGCCGTCAAGTTGTTGAATGTTTTTTGGGGTTCGCTAAGTGTGCGGTGTAGATAGAATATCTAGATAACGGCAAAACCATCCGTTTAAAGTATAATTGATGGAGCGAATTACAACGATGCTAACCCAAGACCAAACGTTTTACTCGTTTGGCAAAGATGGTGTTGAACTTTACTCGACGATGCACCAGCTCGCACATCTTGTATCGCGGTAGCAAAGCTTCCAAATGCTGCGACACGCACCGCTTACTTTCCCCCTACCGAGCATATAGCCGCTAAGTTACTCATTTTGTTCCCCAACGTGAAAGATTCGACTTGTTGATAAGAATTCCACGTGAAATGCGATAATAGCTGAGACTATTACTTCGTCCCATGAGTTCAGGACGATCGTTTTACACCACGGTGGGGAAGACAAAGAAATTTGAATATCGCTGGTCTCCATTTCTCTAGTGGGAATTAGGTGTTTGTGTGGATGATTATAAGAGATATTTCACATGAAGAATGTCTTTATTGACGAGCAGAAAAATTTTCGATAAACATATCCTGCTTTGTTGCTGCTTCGTTTAAAGTTTTAAAAGTTTAAAAAAAAATTGTTTTGAATCCTCGATTCATTATTTTTGCTGCTGCTGCATTTGCATATTTCTGCCTCGAATGTTTATGCATCTTTTTGGTGCTGCATTTGTCGGTCGCTTTGCCATAGGCGGGGGGAGGAACTCCGCCCCTCCCCCCTGCACCCCCTTCCCCGCCTGCGCGATGCGCGCACTGGGGGGCTTCGCCATCCAACCCCCACGGGGGGGCTTCGCCCCCCCGACACCCCTCTCTCTCGCGCGGTTGAATTTAGCGTGTCTGAGATTAGTTATTCCTCCGAATCGGATTCTCGCAAACTCTATACATCTCTACAAATGTGTCTTGACATCGATACGACTACGAGGATGATGAAAATACTCGATTTTTTTTGCAGTGGAAAGGAGTCGTTTCCGACGATGAAATCATTCGATTCGCGATAAACTTGAAAATGTACGATGAATGAATGTATCTTGACCGTGAAATTTCTCAAAATTTCATCGATGATAGCTCGATAACGAGGAATAAAAACTTTTCATTCGTTCGGTGTAAATCGCGACGATCGTCCAGTCCTACTAAAATTGAACGATTGTTAAATTTTCTCGCAATGTTGAAAAACCAAAAAAAAAGGGGACGCAGCAGCGACCTTGAGAATCGACGATGCCGCGCGAATCTTTGAAATTTGAAAATTTTCAACATTTCTCGATGAATCGTACATTTTCGCAATTTCTATCGATCAGGCGCGCCCGATGAATCCCGAAATGGGGGGGCTCCGCCCCCCCCGACCCCCCCCCAGTTGTTTCGGGCAAAACGCGCTCCTCGGACTACTCGAGCGCGCGTAGCTCCGGAACGGAGCGACGTAGGGAAATGGGGTGGGGGGCGTATCGGTACCCCCCGCCCCCCTAAAAAACCATCCACTCGAATTTGGAAACTTCGAAAAAAAAACTTTTTTCAAACTTCGAAGCCCTCCCGCTCCGCGGGGTGGCGAGAGCGGCGGGGGGGGTTGGCGGGGTCGGGGAGGGGGCTTCGCCCCCTCCCCCCCGCAAAGACCCTCGAAAAATGGCAAAAAGCTCCGCCGGTCCTTCCGCATTCCGACGTTATTTTCATGCATTTGCTCGAGTTTGGTAAAATTCTGTCCATTTTTCACAATTTTTCGACAGAATAACGTAAATGTGCATTTTATAGCTTAACATGCATTTCGACGCTATTTTCATGCATTTGCTCGAGTTTGGATAAATTCTGTCCATTTTTCACAATTTTTCGACAGAATAACGTAAATGTGCATTTTTTAGCTTAACATGCATTCCAACGCTATTTTCATGCATTTGCTCGAGTTTGGTTCAATTCTGACCATTTTTCACAAATTTTCGTAAAAAAAACGTGTGTGCATTTTTTAGCTTAACATTCATTCCGACGCTATTTTCATGCATTTGCTCGAGGTAGGTTCAATTCTGTCCATTTTTCACGGTTTGTCGACAGAATAACGTAAATGTGCAGTTTATCGCTTAACATGCATTCCGACGATATTTTCATGCAGTTGCTAGAGTTTGGTTCATTTTTTTTCATTTTTCACGGTCTTTCGACAGAATAACGTAAATGTGCATTTTTTAGCTTAACATGCATTCCGACGCTATTTTCATGCATTTGCTCGAGTTTCGTTCATTTTTGTTCATTTTTCAAGGTTTGTCGACAGAATAACTTAAATGTGCATTTTATCGCTTAACATGCATTCCGACGCTATTCTCATGCATTTGCTCAAGTTTGGTTCATTTTTGTCCATTTTTCACGGTTAGTCGACAGAATAACGTAAATGTGCATTTTTTAGCTTAACATGCATTCCGACGCTATTTTCATGCATTTGCTCAAGTTTGGTTCATTTTTGACCATTTTACACGGTTAGTCGACAGAATAACGTAAATGTGCATTTTTTAGCTTAACATGCATTCCGACGCTTTTTTCATGCATTTGCACAAGTTTGGTTCATTTTTGTGCGTTTTTCACGGTTAGTCGACAGAGTAACGTAAATGTGCATTTTTTAGCTTAACATGCATTCCGACGATATTTTCATGCATTTGCTCAAGTTTGGTTCATTTTTGACCATTTTTCACGGTTAGTCGACAGAATAACGTAAATGTGCATTTTTTAGCTTAACATGCATTCCGACGCTATTTTCATGCATTTGCTCAAGTTTGGTTCATTTTTGACCATTTTACACGGTTAGTCGACAGAATAACGTAAATGTGCATTTTTTAGCTTAACATGCATTCCGACGCTTTTTTCATGCATTTGCACAAGTTTGGTTCATTTTTGTGCGTTTTTCACGGTTAGTCGACAGAGTAACGTAAATGTGCATTTTTTAGCTTAACATGCATTCCGACGATATTTTCATGCATTTGCTCAAGTTTGGTTCATTTTTGACCATTTTTCACGGTTAGTCGACAGAATAACGTAAATGTGCATTTTTTAGCTTAACATGCATTCCGACGCTATTTTCATGCATTTGCTCAAGTTTGGTTCATTTTTGACCATTTTTCACGGTTAGTCGACAGAGTAACGTAAATGTGCATTTTTTAGCTTAACATGCATTCCGAAGTTATTTTCATGCATTTGCTCAAGTTTGGTTCATATTTGACCATTTTTCACGGTTAGTCGACAGAGTAACGTAAATGTGCATTTTTTAACTTAACATGCATTCCGACGCTGTTTTCATGCATTTGCTCGAGTTTTGTTGATTTTCGTTCATTTTTCACGGTTAGTCGACAGAGTAACGTAAATGTGCATTTTTTAGCTTAACATGCATTCCGACGCTATTTTCATGCATTTGCTCAAGTATGGTTCATTTTTGTGCATTTTTCACGGTTAGTCGACAGAGTAACGTAAATGTGCATTTTTTAGCTTAACATGCATTCCGACGCTATTTTCATGCATTTGCTCAAGTTTGGTTCATTTTCGTTCATTTTTCACGGTTAGTCGACAGAATAACGTAAATGTGCATTTTTTAGCTTAACATGCATTCCGACGCTATTTTCATGCATTTGCTCAAGTTTGGTTCATTTTTTACCATTTTTCACGGTTAGTCGACAGAATAACGTAAATGTGCATTTTTTAGATTAACATGCATTCCGCCGCTATTTTCATGAATTTGCTCAAGTTTTGTTCATTTTTGTTTATTTTTCACGGTTAGTCAACAGAGTAACGTAAATGTGCATTTTTTAGCTTAAAATGCATTCCGACGCTATTTTCATGCATTTGCTCAAGTTTGGTTCATTTTTGTGCATTTTTCACGGTTAGTCGAAAAAATAACGTAAATGTGCATTTTTTGCCTAACATGCATTCCGACGCTATTTTCAGCCATTTGCTCAAGTTTGGTTCATTTTTGTGCATTTTTCACGGTTAGTCGACAGAATAACGTAAATGTGCATTTTTTAGCTTAACATGCATTCCGACGCTATTTTCATGCATTTGCTCAAGTTTGGTTCATTATTGATTATTTTTCACGGTTAGTCGACAGAATAACGTAAATGTGCATTTTTTAGCTTAACATGCATTCCGACGCTATTTTCATGCATTTGCTCAAGTTTGGTTCATTTTTGAGCATTTTTCACGGTTAGTCGACAGAATAACGTAAATGTGCATTTTTTAGCTTAACATGCATTCCGACGCTATTTTCATGCATTTGCTCAAGTTTGGTTCATTTTTGTGCATTTTTCACGGTTAGTCGACAGAGTAACGTAAATGTGCATTTTTTAGCTTAACATGCATTCCGACGCTATTTTCATGCATTTGCTCAAGTTTGGTTCATTTTCGTTCATTTTTCACGGTTAGTCGACAGAATAACGTAAATGTGCATTTTTTAACTTAACATGCATTCCGACGCTATTTTCATGCATTTGCTCAAGTTTGGTTCATTTTTGACCATTTTTCACGGTTAGTCGACAGAATAACGTAAATGTGCATTTTTTAGATTAACATGCATTCCGCCGCTATTTTCATGAATTTGCTCAAGTTTTGTTCATTTTTGTTTATTTTTCACGGTTAGTCAACAGAGTAACGTAAATGTGCATTTTTTAGCTTAAAATGCATTCCGACGCTATTTTCATGCATTTGCTCAAGTTTGGTTCATTTTTGTGCATTTTTCACGGTTAGTCGAAAAAATAACGTAAATGTGCATTTTTTGCCTAACATGCATTCCGACGCTATTTTCAGCCATTTGCTCAAGTTTGGTTCATTTTTGTGCATTTTTCACGGTTAGTCGACAGAATAACGTAAATGTGCATTTTTTAGCTTAACATGCATTCCGACGCTATTTTCATGCATTTGCTCAAGTTTGGTTCATTTTTGTTTATTTTTCACGGTTAGTCGACAGAATAACGTAAATGTGCATTTTTTAGATTAACATGCATTCCGCAGCTATTTTCATGCATTTGCTCAAGTTTTGTTCATTTTTGTTTATTTTTCACGGTTAGTCAACATAGTAACGTAAATGTGCATTTTCTAGCTTAACATGCATTCCGACGCTATTTTCATGCATTTGCTCAAGTTTGGTTCATTTTTGACCATTTTTCACGGTTAGTCGACAGAATAACGTAAATGTGCATTTTTTAGCTTAACATGCATTCCGACGCTATTTTCATGCATTTGCTCAAGTTTGGTTCATTTTTGTGCATTTCTCACGGTTAGTCGACAGAGTAACGTAAATGTGCATTTTTTAGCTTAACATGCATTCCGAAGCTATTTTCATGCATTTGCTCAAGTTTGGTTTATTTTTGTGCGTTTTTCACGTTTAGTCGACAGAGTAACCTAAATGTGCATTTTTAACTTAACATGCATTCCGACGCTATTTTCATGCATTTGCTCAAGTTTGGTTCATTTTTGCGCGTTTTTCACGGTTAGTCGACAGAGTAACGTAAATGTACATTTTTTTGCTTAACATGCAATCCGACGCTATTTTCATGCATTTTCTCAAGTTTGGTTCATTTTTGACAATTTTTCACGGTTAGTCGACAGAATAACGTAAATGTGCATTTTTTAGCTTAACATGCATTCCGACGCTATTTTCATGCATTTGCTCAAGTTTGGTTCATTTTTTAGCATTTTTCACGGTTAGTCAACAAAATAACGTAGATGTGCATTTTTTAGCTTAACATGCATTCCGACGCTATTTTCATGCATTTGCTCAAGTTTGGTTCATTTTTGAGCATTTTTCACGGTTAGTCGACAGAGTAACGTAAATGTGCATTTTTTAGCTTAAAATGCATTCCGACGCTATTTTCATGCATTTGCTCAAGTTATGTTCATTTATGTGCATTTTTCACGGTTAGTCGACAGAATAACGTAAATGTGCATTTTTTAGCTTAACATGCATTCCGACGATATTTTCATGCATTTGCTCGAATTTGGTTGATTTTCGTTCATTTTTACGGTTAGTCGACAGAATAACGTAAATGTGCATTTTTTAGCTTAACATGCATTCCGACGCTATTTTCATGCATTTGCTCAAGTTTTGTTCATTTTTGTTTATTTTTCACGGTTAGTCGACAGAGTAACGTAGATGTGCATTTTTTAGCTTAACATGCATTCCGACGCTATTTTCATGCATTTGCTCAAGTTTGGTTCATTTTTGTTTATTTTTCACGGTTAGTCGACAGAGTAACCTAAATATGCATTTTTTAGCTTAACATGCATTACGAAGCTATTTTCATGCATTTGCTCAAGTTTGGTTCATTTTTGCGCGTTTTTCACGGTTAGTCGACAGAGTAACGTAAATGTACATTTTTTAGCTTAACATGCAATCCGACGCTATTTTCATTCATTTTCTCAAGTTTGGTTCATTTTTGACCATTTTTCACGGTTAGTCGACAGAATAACGTAAATGTGCATTTTTCAGCTTAACATGCATTCCGACGCTATTTTCATGCATTTGCTCAAGTTTGGTTCATTTTTGTGCATTTTTCACGGTTAGTCTACAGAGTAACGTAAATGTACATTTTTTAGCTTAACATGCAATCCGACGCTATTTTCATGCATTCTCTCAAGTTTGGTTCATTTTTGTGCATTTTTCACGATTAGTCGACAGAGTAACGTAAATGTGCATTTTTTAGCTTAACGTGCATTCCGACGCTATTTTCATGCATTTGCTCGAGTTTGGTTGATTTTTGTCCGTTTTTCACGGTTAGTCGACAGAATAACGTAAATGTGCATTTTTTAGCTTAACATGCATTCCGACGCTATTTTCATGCATTTGCTCAAGTTTGGTTCATTTTTGTGCATTTTTCACGGTTAGTCGACAGAGTAACGTAAATGTGCATTTTTTAGCTTAAAATGCATTCCGACGCTATTTTCATGCATTTGCTTAAGTTTGGTTCATTTTTGTTTATTTTTCACGGTTAGTCGACAGAATAACGTAAATGTGCATTTTTTAGCTTAACATGCATTCCGACGCTATTTTCATGCATTTGCTCAAGTTTGGTTCATTTTTGTGCATTTTTCACGGTTAGTCGACAGAGTAACGTAAATGTGCATTTTTTAGCTTAACATGCATTCCGAAGCTATTTTCATGCATTTGCTCAAGTTTGGTTCATTTTTGTGCATTTTTCACGGTTAGTCGACATAGTAACGTAAATGTGCATTTTTTAGCTTAACATGCATTTCGACGCTATTTTCATGCATTTGCTCAAGTTTGGTTCATTTTTGACCATTTTTCACAGTTAGTCGACAGAATATCGTAAATGTGCATTTTTTAGCTTAACATGCATTCCGACGCTATTTTCATACATTTGCTCAAGTATGGTTCATTTTTGTGCATTTTTCACGGTTAGTCGACAGAGTAACGTAAATGTGCATTTTTTAGCTTAACATGCATTCCGACGCTATTTTCATGCATTTGCTCAAGTTTGGTTCATTTTCGTTCATTTTTCACGGTTAGTCGACAGAATAACGTAAATGTGCATTTTTTAGCTTAACATGCATTTCGACGTTGTTTTCATGCATTTGCTCAAGTTTGGTTCATTTTCGTTCATTTTCACGGGTTAGTCGACAGAGTAACGTAAATGTGCATTTTTTAGCTTAACATGCATTCCGACGCTATTTTCATGCATTTGCTCAAGTTTGGTTCATTTTGTGCATTTTTCACGGTTAGTCGAAAAAATAACGTAAATGTGCATTTTTAGCCTAACATGCATTCCGACGCTATTTTCAGCCATTTGCTCAAGTTTTGTTGATTTTCGTTCATTTTTCACGGTTAGTCGACAGAATAACGTAAATGTGCATTTTTTAGCTTAACATGCATTCCGACGCTATTTTCATGCATTTGCTAAAGTTTGTTTCATTTTTGAGCATTTTTCACGGTTAGTCGACAGAGTAACGTAAATGTGCATTTTTTAGCTTAAAATGCATTCCGACGCTATTTTCATGCATTTGCTCAAGTTTGGTTCATTTTTGTGCATTTTTCACGATTAGTCGACAGAGTAACGTAAATGTGCATTTTTTAGCTTAACGTGCATTCTGACGCTATTTTCATGCATTTGCTCAAGTTTGGTTCATTTTTGTGCATTTTTCACGGTTGGTCGACAGAGTAACGTAAATGTGCATTTTTTAGCTTAAAATGCATTCCGACGCTATTTTCATGCGTTTGCTCAAGTTTGGTTCATTTTTGTTTATTTTTCACGGTTAGTCGACAGAATAACGTAAATGTGCATTTTTTAGCTTAACATGCATTCCGACGCTATTTTCTTGCATTTCCTCAAGTTTGGTTCATTTTTGTTTATTTTTCACGGTTAGTCGACAGAATAACGTAAATGTGCATTTTTTAGATTTACATGCATTCCGCCGCTATTTTCATGCATTTGCTCAAGTTTTGTTCATTTTTGTTTATTTTTCACGGTTAGTCAACAGAGTAACGTAAATGTGCATTTTTTAGCTTAACATGCATTCCGACGCTATTTTCATGCATTTGCTCAAGTTTGGTTCATTTTTGACCATTTTTCACGGTTAGTCGACAGAATAACGTAAATGTGCATTTTTTAGCTTAACATGCATTCCGACGCTATTTTCATGCATTTGCTCAAGGTTGGTTCAGTTTTGTTTATTTTTCACGGTTAGTCGACAGAGTAACGTAAATGTGCATTTTTAGCTTAACATGCATTCCGACGCTATTTTCATGCATTTGCTCAAGTTTGGTACATTTTTGTGCATTTTTCACTGTTAGTCGACATAGTAACGTAAATGTGAATTTTTTAGCTTAACATGCATTCCGACGCTATTTTCTTGCATTTCTTCAAGTTTGGTTCATTTTTGTTTATTTTTAACGGTTAGTCGACAGAATAACGTAAATGTGCATTTTTTAGATTAACATGCATTCCGCCGCTATTTTCATGAATTTGCTCAAGTTTTGTTCATTTTTGTTTATTTTTCACGGTTAGTCAACAGAGTAACGTAAATGTGCATTTTTTAGCTTAAAATGCATTCCGACGCTATTTTCATGTATTTGCTCAAGTTTGGTTCATTTTTGTGCATTTCTCACGGTTAGTCGAAAAAATAACGTAAATGTGCATTTTTTAGCCTAACATGCATTCCGACGCTATTTTCAGCCATTTGCTCAAGTTTGGTTCATTTTTGTGCATTTTTCACGGTTAGTCGACAGAATAACGTAAATGTGCATTTTTTAGCTTAACATGCATTCCGACGCTATTTTCATGCATTTGCTCAAGTTTGGTTCATTTTTGACCATTTTTCAAGGTTAGTCGACAGAATAACGTAAATGTGCATTTTTTAGCTTAACATGCATTCCGACGCTATTTTCATGCATTTGCTCAAGTTTGGTTCATTTTCGTTCATTTTTCACGGTTAGTCGACAGAATAACGTAAATGTGCATTTTTTAGCTTAACATGCATTTCGTCGCTATTTTCATGCATTTGCTCAAGTTTGGTTCATTTTTGACCATTTTTCACTGTTAGTCGACAGAATATCGTAAATGTGCATTTTTTAGCTTAACATGCATTCCGACGCTATTTTCATGCATTTGCTCAAGTTTGGTTCATTTTCGTTCATTTTTCACGGTTAGTCGACAGAATAACGTAAATGTGCATTTTTTAGCTTAACATGCATTCCGACGCTATTTTCATGCATTTGCTCAAGTTTGGTTCATTTTTGACCATTTTTCACGGTTAGTCGACAGAATAACGTAAATGTGCATTTTTTAGCTTAACATGCATTCCGACGCTATTTTCATGCATTTGCTCAAGTTTGGTTCATTTTTGTGCATTTTTCACGGTTAGTCGACAGAGTAACGTAAATGTGCATTTTTTAGCTTAACATGCATTCCGAAGCTATTTTCATGCATTTGCTCAAGTTTGGTTTATTTTTGTGCGTTTTTCACGGTTAGTCGACAGAGTAACCTAAATGATGCATTTTTTAGCTTAACATGCATTCCGACGCTATTTTCATGCATTTGCTCAAGTTTGGTTCATTTTTGCGCGTTTTTCACGGTTAGTCGACAGAGTAACGTAAATGTACATTTTTTAGCTTAACATGCAATCCGACGCTATTTTCATGCATTTTCTCAAGTTTGGTTCATTTTTGACCATTTTTCACGGTTAGTCGACAGAATAACGTAAATGTGCATTTTTTAGCTTAACATGCATTCCGACGCTATTTTCATGCATTTGCTCAAGTTTGGTTCATTTTTGTGCATTTTTCACGGTTAGTCGACATAGTAACGTAAATGTGAATTTTTTAGCTTAACATGCCATTCCGACGCTATTTTCTTGCATTTCCTCAAGTTTGGTTCATTTTTGTTTATTTTTCACGGTTAGTCGACAGAATAACGTAAATGTGCATTTTTTAGATTAACATGCATTCCGCCGCTATTTTCATGCATTTGCTCAAGTTTTGTTCATTTTTGTTTATTTTTCACGGTTAGTCAACAGAGTAACGTAAATGTGCATTTTTTAGCTTAACATGCATTCCGACGCTATTTTCATGCATTTGCTCAAGTTTGGTTCATTTTTGACCATTTTTCACGGTTAGTCGACAGAATAACGTAAATGTGCATTTTTTAGATTAACATGCATTCCGCCGCTATTTTCATGCATTTGCTCAAGTTTTGTTCATTTTTGTTTATTTTTCACGGTTAGTCAACAGAGTAACGTAAATGTGCATTTTTTAGCTTAACATGCATTCCGACGCTATTTTCATGCATTTGCTCAAGTTTGGTTCATTTTTGACCATTTTTCACGGTTAGTCGACAGAATAACGTAAATGTGCATTTTTTAGCTTAACATGCATTCCGACGCTATTTTCATGCATTTGCTCAAGGTTGGTTCAGTTTTGTTTATTTTTCACGGTTAGTCGACAGAGTAACGTAAATGTGCATTTTTTAGCTTAACATGCATTCCGACGCTATTTTCATGCATTTGCTCAAGTTTGGTACATTTTTGTGCATTTTTCACTGTTAGTCGACATAGTAACGTAAATGTGAATTTTTTAGCTTAACATGCATTCCGACGCTATTTTCTTGCATTTTTTCAAGTTTGGTTCATTTTTGTTTATTTTTCACGGTTAGTCGACAGAATAACGTAAATGTGCATTTTTTAGATTAACATGCATTCCGCCGCTATTTTCATGAATTTGCTCAAGTTTTGTTCATTTTTGTTTATTTTTCACGGTTAGTCAACAGAGTAACGTAAATGTGCATTTTTTAGCTTAAAATGTATTCCGACGCTATTTTCATGCATTTGCTCAAGTTTGGTTCATTTTTGTGCATTTCTCACGGTTAGTCGAAAAAATAACGTAAATGTGCATTTTTTAGCCTAACATGCATTCCGACGCTATTTTCAGCCATTTGCTCAAGTTTGGTTCATTTTTGTGCATTTTTCACGGTTAGTCGACAGAATAACGTAAATGTGCATTTTTTAGCTTAACATGCATTCCGACGCTATTTTCATGCATTTGCTCAAGTTTGGTTCATTTTTGACCATTTTTCAAGGTTAGTCGACAGAATAACGTAAATGTGCATTTTTTAGCTTAACATGCATTCCGACGCTATTTTCATGCATTTGCTCAAGTTTGGTTCATTTTTGTTCATTTTTCACGGTTAGTCGACAGAATAACGTAAATGTGCATTTTTTAGCTTAACATGCATTTCGTCGCTATTTTCATGCATTTGCTCAAGTTTGGTTCATTTTTGACCATTTTTCACTGTTAGTCGACAGAATATCGTAAATGTGCATTTTTTAGCTTAACATGCATTCCGACGCTATTTTCATGCATTTGCTCAAGTTTGGTTCATTTTCGTTCATTTTTCACGGTTAGTCGACAGAATAACGTAAATGTGCATTTTTTAGCTTAACATGCATTCCGACGCTATTTTCATGCATTTGCTCAAGTTTGGTTCATTTTTGACCATTTTTCACGGTTAGTCGACAGAATAACGTAAATTTGCATTTTTTAGCTTAACATGCATTCCGACGCTATTTTCATGCATTTGCTCAAGTTTGGTTCATTTTTGTGCATTTTTCACGGTTAGTCGACAGAGTAACGTAAATGTGCATTTTTTAGCTTAACATGCATTCCGAAGCTATTTTCATGCATTTGCTCAAGTTTGGTTTATTTTTGTGCGTTTTTCACGGTTAGTCGACAGAGTAACCTAAATGATGCATTTTTTAGCTTAACATGCATTCCGACGCTATTTTCAGGCATTTGCTCAAGTTTGGTTGATTTTCGTTCATTTTTCACGGTTAGTCGACAGAATAACGTAAATGTGCATTTTTTAGCTTAACATGCATTCCGAAGTTATTTTCATGCATTTGCTCAAGTTTTGTTTATTTTTGTGCGTTTTTACGGTTAGTCGACAGAATAACGTAAACGTGCATTTTTTAGCTTAACATGCATTCCGACGCTATTTTCATGCATTTGCTCAAGTTTGGTTCATTTTTTTTTATTTTTCACGGTTAGTCGACAGAGTAACGTAGATGTGCATTTTTTAGCTTAACATGCATTCCGACGCTATTTTCATGCATTTGCTCAAGTTTGGTTCATTTTTGTTTATTTTTCACGGTTAGTCGACAGAATAACGTAAATGTGCATTTTTTAGCTTAACATGCATTCCGACGCTATTTTCATGCATTTGCTCAAGTTTGGTTCATTTTTTAGCATTTTTCACGGTTAGTCAACAGAATAACGTAGATGTGCATTTTTTAGCTTAACATGCATTCCGACGCTATTTTCATGCATTTGCTCAAGTTTGGTTCATTTTTGAGCATTTTTCACGGTTAGTCGACAGAGTAACGTAAATGTGCATTTTTTAGCTTAAAATGCATTCCGACGCTATTTTCATGCATTTGCTCAAGTTTGGTTCATTTTTGTGCATTTTTCACGATTAGTCGACAGAGTAACGAAAATGTGCATTTTTTAGCTTAACGTGCATTCCGACGCTATTTTCATGCATTTGCTCAAGTTTGGTTCATTTTTGTTTATTTTACACGGTTAGTCGACAGAGTAACCTAAATGTGCATTTTTTAGCTTAACATGCATTCCGAAGCTATTTTCATGCATTTGCTCAAGTTTGGTTCATTATTGCGCGTTTTTCACGGTTAGTCGACAGAGTAACGTAAATGTACATTTTTTAGCTTAACATGCAATCCGACGCTATTTTCATGCATTTTCTCAAGTTTGGTTCATTTTTGACCATTTTTCACGGTTAGTCGACTGAATAACGTAAATGTGCATTTTTCAGCTTAACATGCATTCCGACGCTATTTTCATGCATTTGCTCAAGTTTGGTTCATTTTTGTGCATTTTTCACGGTTAGTCGACAGAGTAACGTAGATGTGCATTTTTTAGCTTAACATGCATTCCGACGCTATTTTCATGCATTTGCTCAAGTTTGGTTCATTTTTGTTTATTTTTCACGGTTAGTCGACAGAGTAACCTAAATGTGCATTTTTTAGCTTAACATGCATTCCGAAGCTATTTTCATGCATTTGCTCAAGTTTGGTTCTTTTTTGCGCGTTTTTCACGGTTAGTCGACAGAGTAACGTAAATGTACATTTTTTTAGCTTAACATGCAATCCGACGCTATTTTCATGCATTTTCTCAAGTTTGGTTCATTTTTGACCATTTTTGACGGTTAGTCGACAGAATAACGTAAATGTGCATTTTTCAGCTTAACATGCATTCCGACGCTATTTTCATGCATTTGCTCAAGTTTGGTTCATTTTTGAGCATTTTTCACGGTTAGTCGACAGAGTAACGTAAATGTGCAATTTTTAGCTTAAAATGCATTCCGACGCTATTTTCATGCAATTGCTCAAGTTATGTTCATTAATGTGCATTTTTCACGGTTAGTCGACAGAATAACGTAAATGTGCATTTTTTAGCTTAACATGCATTCCGACGCTATTTTCATGCATTTGCTCGAATTTGGTTGATTTTCGTTCATTTTTACGGTTAGTCGACAGAATAACGTAAATGTGCATTTTTTAGCTTAACATGCATTCCGACGTTATTTTCATGCATTTGCTCAAGTTTGGTTCATTTTTGTTTATTTTTCACGGTTAGTCGACAGAGTAACGTAGATGTGCATTTTTTAGCTTAACATGCATTCCGACGCTATTTTCATGCATTTGCTCAAGTTTGGTTCATTTTTGTTTATTTTTAACGGTTAGTCGACAGAGTAACCTAAATGTGCATTTTTTAGCTTAACATGCATTCCGAAGCTATTTTCATGCATTTGCTCAAGTTTGGTTCATTTTTGCGCGTTTTTCACGGTTAGTCGACAGAGTAACGTAAATGTACATTTTTTAGCTTAACATGCAATCCGACGCTATTTTCATGCATTTTCTCAAGTTTGGTTCATTTTTGACCATTTTTCACGGTTAGTCGACAGAATAACGTAAATGTGCATTTTTCAGCTTAACATGCATTCCGACGCTATTTTCATGCATTTGCTCAAGTTTGGTTCATTTTTGAGCATTTTTCACGGTTAGTCGACAGAGTAACGTAAATGTGCATTTTTTAGCTTAAAATGCATTCCGACGCTATTTTCATGCATTTGCTCAAGTTTGGTTCATTTTTGTGCATTTTTCACGATTAGTCGACAGAGTAACGAAAATGTGCATTTTTTAGATTAACGTGCATTCCGACGCTATTTTCATGCATTTGCTCAAGTTTGGTTCATTTTTGTTTATTTTACACGGTTAGTCGACAGAGTAACCTAAATGTGCATTTTTTAGCTTAACATGCATTCCGAAGCTATTTTCATGCATTTGCTCAAGTTTGGTTCATTATTGCGCGTTTTTCACGGTTAGTCGACAGAGTAACGTAAATGTACATTTTTTAGCTTAACATGCAATCCGACGCTATTTTCATGCATTTTCTCAAGTTTGGTTCATTTTTGACCATTTTTCACGGTTAGTCGACTGAATAACGTAAATGTGCATTTTTCAGCTTAACATGCATTCCGACGCTATTTTCATGCATTTGCTCAAGTTTGGTTCATTTTTGTGCATTTTTCACGGTTAGTCGACAGAGTAACGTAAATGTGCAATTTTTAGCTTAAAATGCATTCCGACGCTATTTTCATGCATTTGCTCAATTTATGTTCATTTATGTGCATTTTTCACGGTTAGTCGACAGAATAACGTAAATGTGCATTTTTTAGCTTAACATGCATTCCGACGCTATTTTCATGCATTTGCTCAAGTTTGGTTCTTTTTTCCGCGTTTTTCACGGTTAGTCGACAGAGTAACGTAAATGTACATTTTTTTAGCTTAACATGCAATCCGACGCTATTTTCATGCATTTTCTCAAGTTTGGTTCATTTTTGACCATTTTTAACGGTTAGTCGACAGAATAACGTAAATGTGCATTTTTCAGCTTAACATGCATTCCGACGCTATTTTCATGCATTTGCTCAAGTTTGGTTCATTTTCGTTCATTTTTCACGGTTAGTCGACAGAATAACGTAAATGTGCATTTTTTAGCTTAACATGCATTCCGACGCTATTTTCATGCATTTGCTCAAGTTTGGTTCATTTTTGACCATTTTTCACGGTTAGTCGACAGAATAACGTAAATGTGCATTTTTTAGCTTAACATGCATTCCGACGCTATTTTCATGCATTTGCTCAAGTTTAGTTCATTTTTGTGCATTTTTCACGGTTAGTCGACAGAGTAACGTAAATGTTCATTATTTAGCTTAACTTGCATTTCGAAGCTATTTTCATGCATTTGCTCAAGTTTGGTTTATTTTTGTGCGTTTTTCACGGTTAGTCGACAGAGTAACGTAAATGTGCATTTTTTAGCTTAACATGCATTCCGACGCTATTTTCATGCATTTGCTCAAGTTTGGTTCATTTTTGACCATTTTTCACGGTTAGTCGACAGAGTAACCTAAATGTGCATTTTTTAGCTTAACATGCATTCCGAAGCTATTTTCATGCATTTGCTCAAGTTTGGTTCATTTTTGTGCATTTTTCACGGTTAGTCGACAGAATAACGTAAATGTGAATTTTTTAGCTTAACATGCATTCCGACGCTATTTTCAGGCATTTGCTCAAGTTTGGTTGATTTTTGTACATTTTTCACGGTTAGTCGAAAAAATAACGTAAATGTGCATTTTTTAGCCTAACATGCATTCCGACGCTATTTTCAGGCATTTGCTCAAGTTTGGTTGATTTTCGTTCATTTTTCACGGTTAGTCGACAGAATAACGTAAATGTGCATTTTTTAGCTTAACATGCATTCCGAAGTTATTTTCATGCATTTGCTCAAGTTTTGTTTATTTTTGTGCGTTTTTACGGTTAGTCGACAGAATAACGTAAACGTGCATTTTTTAGCTTAACATGCATTCCGACGCTATTTTCATGCATTTGCTCAAGTTTGGTTCATTTTTTTTTATTTTTCACGGTTAGTCGACAGAGTAACGTAGATGTGCATTTTTTAGCTTAACATGCATTCCGACGCTATTTTCATGCATTTGCTCAAGTTTGGTTCATTTTTGTTTATTTTTCACGGTTAGTCGACAGAATAACGTAAATGTGCATTTTTTAGCTTAACATGCATTCCGACGCTATTTTCATGCATTTGCTCAAGTTTGGTTCATTTTTTAGCATTTTTCACGGTTAGTCAACAGAATAACGTAGATGTGCATTTTTTAGCTTAACATGCATTCCGACGCTATTTTCATGCATTTGCTCAAGTTTGGTTCATTTTTGAGCATTTTTCACGGTTAGTCGACAGAGTAACGTAAATGTGCATTTTTTAGCTTAAAATGCATTCCGACGCTATTTTCATGCATTTGCTCAAATTTGGTTCATTTTTGTGCATTTTTCACGATTAGTCGACAGAGTAACGAAAATGTGCATTTTTTAGCTTAACGTGCATTCCGACTCTATTTTCATGCATTTGCTCAAGTTTGGTTTATTTTTGTTTATTTTACACGGTTAGTCGACAGAGTAACCTAAATGTGCATTTTTTAGCTTAACATGCATTCCGAAGCTATTTTCATGCATTTGCTCAAGTTTGGTTCATTATTGCGCGTTTTTCACGGTTAGTCGACAGAGTAACGTAAATGTACATTTTTTAGCTTAACATGCAATCCGACGCTATTTTCATGCATTTTCTCAAGTTTGGTTCATTTTTGACCATTTTTCACGGTTAGTCGACTGAATAACGTAAATGTGCATTTTTCAGCTTAACATGCATTCCGACGCTATTTTCATGCATTTGCTCAAGTTTGGTTCATTTTTGTGCATTTTTCACGGTTAGTCGACAGAGTAACGTAAATGTGCAATTTTTAGCTTAAAATGCATTCCGACGCTATTTTCATGCATTTGCTCAAGTTATGTTCATTTATGTGCATTTTTCACGGTTAGTCGACAGAATAACGTAAATGTGCATTTTTTAGCTTAACATGCATTCCGAAGTTATTTTCATGCATTTGCTCAAGTTATGTTCATTTATGTGCATTTTTCACGGTTAGTCGACAGAATAACGTAAATGTGCATTTTTTAGCTTAACATGCATTCCGACGCTATTTTCATGCATTTGCTCAAGTTTGGTTCATTTTTTTTTATTTTTCACGGTTAGTCGACAGAGTAACGTAGATGTGCATTTTTTAGCTTAACATGCATTCCGACGCTATTTTCATGCATTTGCTCAAGTTTGGTTCATTTTTGTTTATTTTTCACGGTTAGTCGACAGAATAACGTAAATGTGCATTTTTTAGCTTAACATGCATTCCGACGCTATTTTCATGCATTTGCTCAAGTTTGGTTCATTTTTGTTTATTTTACACGGTTAGTCGACAGAGTAACCTAAATGTGCATTTTTTAGCTCAACATGCATTCCGAAGCTATTTTCATGCATTTGCTCAAGTTTGGTTCATTATTGCGCGTTTTTCACGGTTAGTCGACAGAGTAACGTAAATGTACATTTTTTAGCTTAACATGCAATCCGACGCTATTTTCATGCATTTTCTCAAGTTTGGTTCATTTTTGACCATTTTTCACGGTTAGTCGACTGAATAACGTAAATGTGCATTTTTCAGCTTAACATGCATTCCGACGCTATTTTCATGCATTTGCTCAAGTTTGGTTCATTTTTTAGCATTTTTCACGGTTAGTCAACAGAATAACGTAGATGTGCATTTTTTAGCTTAACATGCATTCCGACGCTATTTTCATGCATTTGCTCAAGTTTGGTTCATTTTTGAGCATTTTTCACGGTTAGTCGACAGAGTAACGTAAATGTGCATTTTTTAGCTTAAAATGCATTCCGACGCTATTTTCATGCATTTGCTCAAGTTTGGTTCATTTTTGTGCATTTTTCACGATTAGTCGACAGAGTAACGAAAATGTGCATTTTTTAGCTTAACGTGCATTCCGACGCTATTTTCATGCATTTGCTCAAGTTTGGTTCATTTTTGTTTATTTTACACGGTTAGTCGACAGAGTAACCTAAATGTGCATTTTTTAGCTCAACATGCATTCCGAAGCTATTTTCATGCATTTGCTCAAGTTTGGTTCATTATTGCGCGTTTTTCACGGTTAGTCGACAGAGTAACGTAAATGTACATTTTTTAGCTTAACATGCAATCCGACGCTATTTTCATGCATTTTCTCAAGTTTGGTTCATTTTTGACCATTTTTCACGGTTAGTCGACTGAATAACGTAAATGTGCATTTTTCAGCTTAACATGCATTCCGACGCTATTTTCATGCATTTGCTCAAGTTTGGTTCATTTTTGTGCATTTTTCACGGTTAGTCGACAGAGTAATGTAAATGTGCAATTTTTAGCTTAAAATGCATTCCGACGCTATTTTCATGCATTTGCTCAAGTTATGTTCATTTATGTGCATTTCTCACGGTTAGTCGACAGAATAACGTAAATGTGCATTTTTTAGCTTAACATGCATTCCGACGCTATTTTCATGCATTTGCTCAAGTTTGGTTCATTTTTTTTTATTTTTCACGGTTAGTCGACAGAGTAACGTAGATGTGCATTTTTTAGCTTAACATGCCTTCCGACGCTATTTTCATGCATTTGCTCAAGTTTGGTAAATTTTTGTTTATTTTTCACGGTTAGTCGACAGAGTAACCTAAATGTGCATTTTTTAGCTTAACATGCATTCCGAAGCTATTTTCATGCATTTGCTCAAGTTTGGTTCTTTTTTGCGCGTTTTTCACGGTTAGTCGACAGAGTAACGTAAATGTACATTTTTTTAGCTTAACATGCAATCCGACGCTATTTTCATGCATTTGCTCGAGTTTGGTTCATTTTTGTGCATTTTTCACGGTTAGTCGACAGAATAACGTAAATGTGCAATTTTTAGCTTAAAATGCATTCCGACGCTATTTTCATGCATTTGCTCAAGTTATGTTCATTTATGTGCATTTTTCACGGTTAGTCGACAGAATAACGTAAATGTGCATTTTTTAGCTTAACATGCATTCCGACGCTATTTTCATGCATTTGCTCAAGTTTGGTTCATTTTTGTGCATTTTTCACGGTTAGTCGACAGAATAACGTAAATGTGCATTTTTTAGCTTAACATGCATTCCGACGCTATTTTCATGCATTTGCTCAAGTTTGGTTCATTTTTTTCCATTTTTCACGGTTAGTCGACAGAATAACGTAAATGTGCATTTTTTAGCTAAACATGCATTCCGACGCTATTTTCATGCATTTGCTAAAGTTTGGTTCATTCTTGTGCATTTTTCACGGTTAGTCGACAGAATAACGTAAATGTGCATTTTTTAGCTTAACATGAATTCCGACGCTATTTTCATGCATTTGCTCAAGTTTGGTTCATTTTTGACCATTTTTCACGGTTAGTCGACAGAATAACGTATATGTGCATTTTTTAGCTTAACATGCATTCCGACGCTATTTTCATGCATTTGCTCAAGTTTGGTCCATTTTTGTCCATTTTCCACAGTTAATCGACAGAATAACGTAAATGTACATTTTTTAGCTTAACATGCATTCCGACGCTATTTTCATGCATTTGCTCAAGTTTGGTTCATTTTTGACCATTTTTCACGGTTAGTCGACAGAATAACGTAAGTGTGCATTTTTTAGCTTAACATGCATTCCGACGCTATTTTCATGCATTATCTCAAGTTTGGTTCATTTTTGTGCATTTTTCACGGTTAGTCGACAGAGTAACGTAAATGTGCATTTTTTAGCTTAACATGCATTCCAAAGCTATTTTCATGCATTTGGTCAAGGTTGGATCATTTTTGTGCGTTTTTCACGGTTAGTCGACAGAGTAACGTAAATGTACATTTTTTAGCTTAACAAGCATTCCGACGCTATTTTCATGCATTTGCTCGAGTTTGGTTCATTTTTGTACATTTTTCACGGTTAGTCGACAGAATAACGTAAATGTGCATATTTTAGCTTAACATGCATTCCGACGCTATTTTCATGCATTTGCTCAAGTTTGGTTCATTTTTGACCATTTTTCACGGTTAGTCGACAGAATAACGTATATGTGCATTTTTTAGCTTAACATGCATTCCGACGCTATTTTCATGCATTTGCTCAAGTTTGGTTCATTTTTGTCCATTTTCCACAGTTAATCGACAGAATAACGTAAATGTGCATTTTTTAGCTTAACATGCATTCCGACGCTATTTTCATGCATTTGCTCAAGTTTGGTTCATTTTTGTGCGTTTTTCACGTTTAGTCGACAGAGTAACGTAAATGTACATTTTTTAGCTTAACATGCATTCCGACGCTATTTTCATGCATTTGCTCGAGTTTGGTTCAATTTGTGCGTTTTTCACGGTTAGTCGACAGAGTAACGTAAATGTACATTTTTTAGCTTAACATGCATTCCGACGCTATTTTCATGCATTTGCTCGAGTTTGGTTCATTTTTGACCATTTTTCACGGTTAGTCGACAGAATAACGTATATGTGCATTTTTTAGCTTAACATGCATTCCGACGCTATTTTCATGCATTTGCTCAAGTTTGGTTCATTTTTGTCCATTTTCCACAGTTAATCGACAGAATAACGTAAATGTGCATTTTTTAGCTTAACATGCATTCCGACGCTATTTTCATGCATTTGCTCAAGTTTGGTTCATTTTTGTGCGTTTTTCACGGTTAGTCGACAGAGTAACGTAAATGTACATTTTTTAGCTTAACATGCATTCCGACGCTATTTTCATGAATTTGCTCGAGTTTGGTTCATTTTTGTGCGTTTTTCACGGTTAGTCGACAGAGTAACGTAAATGTGCATTTTTTAGCTTAACATGCATTCCGACGCTATTTTCATGCATTTGCTCCAGTTTGGTTCATTTTTGTGCATTTTTCACGTTTAGTCGTCAGAATATCGAAAATGTGCATTTTTTAGCTTAACATGCATTCCGACGCTATTTTCATGCATTTGCTCAAGTTTGGTTCATTTTTGACCATTTTTCACGGTTAGTCGACAGAATAACGTATATGTGCATTTTTTAGCTTAACATGCATTCCGACGCTATTTTCATGCATTTGTTCAAGTTTAGTTCATTTTTGTGCATTTTTCACGGTTAGTCGACAGAATAACGTAAATGTGCATTTTTTAGCTTAACGTGCATTCTGAAGCTATTTTCATGCATTTGCTCGAGTTTGGTTGAGTTTTGTCCATTTTTTCACGGTTAGTCGACAGAATAACGTAAATGTGCATTTTTTAGCTTAACATGCATTTTAACGCTATTTTCATGCATTTGCTCAAGTTTGGTTCATTTTTGACCATTTTTCACGGTTAGTCGACAGAATAACGTAAATGTGCATTTTTTAGCTTAACATGCATTCCGACGCTATTTTCATGCATTTGCTCAAGTTTGGTTCATTTTTGTGCATTTTTCACGGTTAGTCGACAGAATAACGTAAATGTGCATTTTTTTAGCTTAAAATGCATTCCGACGCTATTTTCATGCATTTGCTCAAGTTTGGTTCATTTTTGTGCATTTTTCACGGTTAGTCGACAGAGTAACGTAAATGTGCATTTTTTAGCTTAAAATGCTTTCCGACGCTATTTTCATGCATTTGCTCAAGTTTGGTTCATTTTTGTTTATTTTTCACGGTTAGTCGACAGAATAACGTAAATGTGCATTTTTTAGCTTAACATGCATTCCGACGCTATTTTCATGCATTTGCTCAAGTTTGGTTCATTTTTGTGCATTTTTCACGGTTAGTCGACACAGTAACGTAAATGTGCATTTTTTAGCTTAACATGCATTCCGAAGCTATTTTCATGCATTTGCTCAAGTTTGGTTCATTTTTGTGCATTTTTCACGGTTAGTCGACATAGTAACGTAAATGTGCATTTTTTAGCTTAACATGCATTCCGACGCTATTTTCATGCATTTGCTCAAGTTTGGCTCATTTTTGTGCGTTTTTCACGGTTAGTCGACAGAGTAACGTAAATGTACATTTTTTAGCTTAACATGCAATCCGACGCTATTTTCATGCATTCTCTCAAGTTTGGTTCATTTTTGTGCATTTTTCACGATTAGTCGACAGAGTAACGTAAATGTGCATTTTTTAGCTTAACGTGCATTCCGACGCTATTTTTCATGCATTTGCTCGAGTTTGGTTGATTTTTGTACATTTTTCACGGTTAGTCGACAGAATAACGTAAATGTGCATTTTTTAGCTTAACATGCATTCCGACGCTATTTTCATGTATTTGCTCAAGTTTGGTTCATTTTTGTGCATTTTTCACGGTTAGTCGACAGAGTAACGTAAATGTGCATTTTTTAGCTTAAAATGCATTCCGACGCTATTTTCATGCATTTGCTAAAGTTTGGTTCTTTTTTGTTTATTTTTCACGGTTAGTCGACAGAATAACGTAAATGTGCATTTTTTAGCTTAACATGCATTCCGACGATATTTTCATGCATTTGCTCAAGTTTGGTTCATTTTTGACCATTTTTCACGGTTAGTCGACAGAATAACGTAAATGTGCATTTTTTAGCTTAACATGCATTCCGACGCTATTTTCATGCATTTGCTCAAGGTTGGTTCATTTTTGTTTATTTTTCACGGTTAGTCGACAGAGTAACGTAAATGTGCATTTTTTAGCTTAACATGCATTCCGACGCTATTTTCATGCATTTGCTCAAGTTTGGTACATTTTTGTGCATTTTTCACGGTTAGTCGACATAGTAACGTAAATGTGAATTTTTTAGCTTAACATGCATTACGACGCTATTTTCTTGCATTTCCTCAAGTTTGGTTCATTTTTGTTTATTTTTCACGGTTAGTCGACAGAATAACGTAAATGTGCATTTTTTAGATTAACATGCATTCCGCCGCTATTTTCATGAATTTGCTCAAGTTTTGTTCATTTTTGTTTATTTTTCACGGTTAGTCAACAGAGTAACGTAAATGTGCATTTTTTAGCTTAAAATGCATTCCGACGCTATTTTCATGCATTTGCTCAAGTTTGGTTCATTTTTGTGCATTTTTCACGGTTAGTCGAAAAAATAACGTAAATGTGCATTTTTTAGCCTAACATGCATTCCGACGCTATTTTCAGCCATTTGCTCAAGTTTGGTTCATTTTTGTGCATTTTTCACGGTTAGTCGACAGAATAACGTAAATGTGCATTTTTAGCTTAACATGCATTCCGACGCTATTTTCATGCATTTGCTCAAGTTTGGTTCATTATTGATTATTTTTCACGGTTAGTCGACAGAATAACGTAAATGTGCATTTTTTAGCTTAACATGCATTCCGACGCTATTTTCATGCATTTGCTCAAGTTTGGTTCATTATTGATTATTTTTCACGGTTAGTCGACAGAATAACGTAAATGTGCATTTTTTAGCTTAACATGCATTCCGACGCTATTTTCATGCATTTGCTCAAGTTTGGTTCATTTTTGTGCATTTTTCACGGTAGTCGACAGAGTAACGTAAATGTGCATTTTTTAGCTTAACATGCATTCCGAAGCTATTTTCATGCATTTGCTCAAGTTTGGTTTATTTTTGTTCGTTTTTCACGTTTAGTCGACAGAGTAACCTAAATGTGCATTTTTTAGCTTAACATGCATTCCGACGCTATTTTCATGCATTTGCTCAAGTTTGGTTCATTTTTGCGCGTTTTTCACGGTTAGTCGACAGAGTAACGTAAATGTACATTTTTTTGCTTAACATGCAATCCGACGCTATTTTCATGCATTTTCTCAAGTTTGGTTCATTTTTGACAATTTTTCACGGTTAGTCGACAGAATAACGTAAATGTGCATTTTTTAGCTTAACATGCATTCCGACGCTATTTTCATGCATTTGCTCAAGTTTGGTTCATTTTTTAGAATTTTTCACGGTTAGTCAACAGAATAACGTAGATGTGCATTTTTTAGCTTAACATGCATTCCGACGCTATTTTCATGCATTTGCTCAAGTTTGGTTCATTTTTGAGCATTTTTCACGGTTAGTCGACAGAGTAACGTAAATGTGCATTTTTTAGCTTAAAATGCATTCCGACGCTATTTTCATGCATTTGCTCAAGTTATGTTCATTTATGTGCATTTTTCACGGTTAGTCGACAGAATAACGTAAATGTGCATTTTTTAGCTTAACATGCATTCCGACGCTATTTTCATGCATTTGCTCGAATTTGGTTGATTTTCGTTCATTTTTACGGTTAGTCGACAGAATAACGTAATTGTGCATTTTTTAGCTTAACATGCATTCCGACGCTATTTTCATGCAATTGCTCAAGTTTGGTTCATTTTTGTTTATTTTTCACGGTTAGTCGACAGAGTAACGTAGATGTGCATTTTTTAGCTTAACATGCATTCCGACGCTATTTTCATGCATTTGCTCAAGTTTGGTTCATTTTTGTTTATTTTTCACGGTTAGTCGACAGAGTAACCTAAATGTGCATTTTTTAACTTAACATGCATTCCGAAGCTATTTTCATGCATTTGCTCAAGTTTGGTTCATTTTTGACCATTTTTCACAGTTAGTCGACAGAATATCGTAAATGTGCATTTGCTCAAGTTTGGTTCATTTTTGTGCATTTTTCACGGTTGGTCAACAAAGTAACGTAAATGTGCATTTTTTAGCTTAAAATGCATTCCGACGCTATTTTCATGCATTTGCTCAAGTTTGGTTCATTTTTGTTTATTTTTCACGGTTAGTCGACAGAATAACGTAAATGTGCATTTTTTAGCTTAACATGCATTCCGACGCTATTTTCATGCATTTGCTCAAGTTTGGTTCATTTTTGTGCATTTTTCATGGTTAGTCGACATAGTAACGTAAATGTGAATTTTTTAGCTTAACATGCATTCCGACGCTATTTTCTTGCATTTCCTCAAGTTTGGTTCATTTTTGTTTATTTTTCACGGTTAGTCGACAGAATAACGTAAATGTGCATTTTTTAGATTAACATGCATTCCGCCGCTATTTTCATGCATTTGCTCAAGTTTTGTTCATTTTTGTTTATTTTTCACGGTTAGACAACAGAGTAACGTAAATGTGCATTTTTTAGCTTAACATGCATTCCGACGATATTTTCATGCATTTGCTCAAGTTTGGTTCATTTTTGACCATTTTTCACGGTTAGTCGACAGAATAACGTAAATGTGCATTTTTTAGCTTAACATGCATTCCGACGCTATTTTCATGCATTTGCTCAAGGTTGGTTCATTTTTGTTTATTTTTCACGGTTAGTCGACAGAGTAACGTAAATGTGCATTTTTTAGCTTAACATGCATTCCGACGCTATTTTCATGCATTTGCTCAAGTTTGGTACATTTTTGTGCATTTTTCACGGTTAGTCGACATAGTAACGTAAATGTGAATTTTTTAGCTTAACATGCATTACGACGCTATTTTCTTGCATTTCCTCAAGTTTGGTTCATTTTTGTTTATTTTTCACGGTTAGTCGACAGAATAACGTAAATGTGCATTTTTTAGATTAACATGCATTCCGCCGCTATTTTCATGAATTTGCTCAAGTTTTGTTCATTTTTGTTTATTTTTCACGGTTAGTCAACAGAGTAACGTAAATGTGCATTTTTTAGCTTAAAATGCATTCCGACGCTATTTTCATGCATTTGCTCAAGTTTGGTTCATTTTTGTGCATTTTTCACGGTTAGTCGAAAAAATAACGTAAATGTGCATTTTTTAGCCTAACATGCATTCCGACGCTATTTTCAGCCATTTGCTCAAGTTTGGTTCATTTTTGTGCATTTTTCACGGTTAGTCGACAGAATAACGTAAATGTGCATTTTTAGCTTAACATGCATTCCGACGCTATTTTCATGCATTTGCTCAAGTTTGGTTCATTATTGATTATTTTTCACGGTTAGTCGACAGAATAACGTAAATGTGCATTTTTTAGCTTAACATGCATTCCGACGCTATTTTCATGCATTTGCTCAAGTTTGGTTCATTTTTGTGCATTTTTCACGGTAGTCGACAGAGTAACGTAAATGTGCATTTTTTAGCTTAACATGCATTCCGAAGCTATTTTCATGCATTTGCTCAAGTTTGGTTTATTTTTGTTCGTTTTTCACGTTTAGTCGACAGAGTAACCTAAATGTGCATTTTTTAGCTTAACATGCATTCCGACGCTATTTTCATGCATTTGCTCAAGTTTGGTTCATTTTTGCGCGTTTTTCACGGTTAGTCGACAGAGTAACGTAAATGTACATTTTTTTGCTTAACATGCAATCCGACGCTATTTTCATGCATTTTCTCAAGTTTGGTTCATTTTTGACAATTTTTCACGGTTAGTCGACAGAATAACGTAAATGTGCATTTTTTAGCTTAACATGCATTCCGACGCTATTTTCATGCATTTGCTCAAGTTTGGTTCATTTTTTAGAATTTTTCACGGTTAGTCAACAGAATAACGTAGATGTGCATTTTTTAGCTTAACATGCATTCCGACGCTATTTTCATGCATTTGCTCAAGTTTGGTTCATTTTTGAGCATTTTTCACGGTTAGTCGACAGAGTAACGTAAATGTGCATTTTTTAGCTTAAAATGCATTCCGACGCTATTTTCATGCATTTGCTCAAGTTATGTTCATTTATGTGCATTTTTCACGGTTAGTCGACAGAATAACGTAAATGTGCATTTTTTAGCTTAACATGCATTCCGACGCTATTTTCATGCATTTGCTCGAATTTGGTTGATTTTCGTTCATTTTTACGGTTAGTCGACAGAATAACGTAATTGTGCATTTTTTAGCTTAACATGCATTCCGACGCTATTTTCATGCATTTGCTCAAGTTTGGTTCATTTTTGTTTATTTTTCACGGTTAGTCGACAGAGTAACGTAGATGTGCATTATTTAGCTTAACATGCATTCCGACGCTATTTTCATGCATTTGCTCAAGTTTGGTTCATTTTTGTTTATTTTTCACGGTTAGTCGACAGAGTAACCTAAATGTGCATTTTTTAACTTAACATGCATTCCGAAGCTATTTTCATGCATTTGCTCAAGTTTGGTTCATTTTTGCGCGTTTTTCACGGTTAGTCGACAGAGTAACGTAAATGTACATTTTTTAGCTTAACATGCAATCCGACGCTATTTTCATTCATTTTCTCAAGTTTGGTTCATTTTTGACCATTTTTCACGGTTAGTCGACAGAATAACGTAAATGTGCATTTTTCAGCTTAACATGCATTCCGACGCTATTTTCATGCATTTGCTCAAGTTTGGTTCATTTTCGTTCATTTTTCACGGTTAGTCGACAGAATAACGTAAATGTGCATTTTTTAGCTTAACATGCATTCCGACGCTATTTTCATGCATTTGCTCAAGTTTGGTTCATTTTTGACCATTTTTCACGGTTAGTCGACAGAATAACGTAAATGTGCATTTTTTAGCTTAACATGCATTCCGACGCTATTTTCATGCATTTGTTCAAGTTTAGTTCATTTTTGTGCATTTTTCACGGTTAGTCGACAGAATAACGTAAATGTGCATTTTTTAGCTTAACGTGCATTCTGAAGCTATTTTCATGCATTTGCTCGAGTTTGGTTGATTTTTGTCCATTATTCACGGTTAGTCGACAGAATAACGTAAATGTGCATTTTTTAGCTTAACATGCATTCCAACGCTATTTTCATGCATTTGCTCAAGTTTGGTTCATTTTTGACCATTTTTCACGGCTAGTCGACAGAATAACGTAAATGTGCATTTTTTAGCTTAACATGCATTCCGACGCTATTTTCATGCATTTGCTCAAGTTTGGTTCATTTTTGTGCATTTTTCACGGTTAGTCGACAGAATAACGTAAATTTGCATTTTTTAGCTTAAAATGCATTCCGACGCTATTTTCATGCATTTGCTCAAGTTTGGATCATTTTTGTTTATTTTTCACGGTTAGTCGACAGAATAACGTAAATGTGCATTTTTTAGCTTAACATGCATTCCGACGCTATTTTCATGCATTTGCTCAAGTTTGGTTCATTTTTGTGCATTTTTCACGGTTAGTCGACAGAATAACGTAAATGTGCATTTTTTAGCTTAAAATGCATTCCGACGCTATTTTCATGCATTTGCTCAAGTTTGGTTCATTTTTGTTTATTTTTCACGGTTAGTCGACAGAATAACGTAAATGTGCATTTTTTAGATTAACATGCATTCCGCCGCTATTTTCATGAATTTGTTCAAGTTTTGTTCATTTTTGTTTATTTTTCACGGTTAGTCAACAGAGTAACGTAAATGTGCATTTTTTAGCTTAAAATGCATTCCGACGCTATTTTCATGCATTTGCTCAAGTTTGGTTCATTTTTGTGCATTTTTCACGGTTAGTCGAAAAAATAACGTAAATGTGCATTTTTTAGCCTAACATGCATTCCGACGCTATTTTCAGCCATTTGCTCAAGTTTGGTTCATTTTTGTGCATTTTTCACGGTTAGTCGACAGAATAACGTAAATGTGCATTTTTTAGCTTAACATGCATTCCGACGCTATTTTCATGCATTTGCTCAAGTTTGGTTTATTTTTGTGCGTTTTTCACGTTTAGTCGACAGAGTAACCTAAATGTGCATTATTTAACTTAACATGCATTCCGACGCTATTTTCATGCATTTGCTCAAGTTTGGTTCATTTTTGCGCGTTTTTCACGGTTAGTCGACAGAGTAACGTAAATGTACATTTTTTTGCTTAACATGCAATCCGACGCTATTTTCATGCATTTTCTCAAGTTTGGTTCATTTTTGACAATTTTTCACGGTTAGTCGACAGAATAACGTAAATGTGCATTTTTTAGCTTAACATGCATTCCGACGCTATTTTCATGCATTTGCTCAAGTTTGGTTCATTTTTTAGCATTTTTCACGGTTAGTCGACAGAGTAACGTAAATGTACATTTTTTTGCTTAACATGCAATCCGACGCTATTTTCATGCATTTTCTCAAGTTTGGTTCATTTTTGACAATTTTTCACGGTTAGTCGACAGAATAACGTAAATGTGCATTTTTTAGCTTAACATGCATTCCGACGCTATTTTCATGCATTTGCTCAAGTTTGGTTCATTTTTGCCCGTTTTTCACGGTTAGTCGACAGAGTAACGTAAAAGTACATTTTTTTGCTTAACATGCAATCCGACGCTATTTTCATGCATTTTCTCAAGTTTGGTTCATTTTTGACAATTTTTCACGGTTAGTCGACAGAATAACGTAAATGTGCATTTTTTAGCTTAACATGCATTCCGACGCTATTTTCATGCATTTGCTCAAGTTTGGTTCATTATTGATTATTTTTCACGGTTAGTCGACAGAATAACGTAAATGTGCATTTTTTAGCTTATCATGCATTCCGACGCTATTTTCATGCATTTGCTCAAGTTTGGTTCATTTTTGTGCATTTTTCACGGTTAGTCGACAGAGTAACGTAAATGTGCATTTTTTAGCTTAACATGCATTCCGAAGCTATTTTCATGCATTTGCTCAAGTTTGGTTTATTTTTGTGCGTTTTTCACGTTTAGTCGACAGAGTAACCTAAATGTGCATTTTTTAACTTAACATGCATTCCGACGCTATTTTCATGCATTTGCTCAAGTTTGGTTCATTTTTGCGCGTTTTTCACGGTTAGTCGACAGAGTAACGTAAATGTACATTTTTTTGCTTAACATGCAATCCGACGCTATTTTCATGCATTTTCTCAAGTTTGGTTCATTTTTGACAATTTTTCACGGTTAGTCGACAGAATAACGTAAAAGTGCATTTTTTAGCTTAACATGCATTCCGACGCTATTTTCATGCATTTGCTCAAGTTTGGTTTATTTTTGTGCGTTTTTCACGTTTAGTCGACAGAGTAACCTAAATGTGCATTTTTTAACTTAACATGCATTCCGACGCTATTTTCATGCATTTGCTCAAGTTTGGTTTATTTTTGTGCGTTTTTCACGTTTAGTCGACAGAGTAACCTAAATGTGCATTTTTTAACTTAACATGCATTCCGACGCTATTTTCATGCATTTGCTCAAGTTTGGTTCATTTTTGCGCGTTTTTCACGGTTAGTCGACAGAGTAACGTAAATGTACATTTTTTTGCTTAACATGCAATCCGACGCTATTTTCATGCATTTTCTCAAGTTTGGTTCATTTTTGACAATTTTTCACGGTTAGTCGACAGAATAACGTAAATGTGCATTTTTTAGCTTAACATGCATTCCGACGCTATTTTCATGCATTTGCTCAAGTTTGGTTCATTTTTTAGCATTTTTCACGGTTAGTCAATTTTCGATAAAGTTTAATCTCTGTTTTGAATAGCGCGCGTCGTTCTTATTTATCGCGATAATCCGTGGCTTTGCCGAGCGTTAACCGTTTTGACCCGATGATCATCGATGATTTCGGTCGCGTACAAAAGATTTGACTCTCGCTCTTCTCTTCGTTACGATACCTTTGACAGTAAACACGTATAGTTACCTCGAGTCATATATACTTATAATCTGTACGAGTCATATATACTTATAATCTGTACGTTCGTATAATAAATCAAGCAATCAATTTTAAAATAAATATCACGTGTATATTAATAATACTCTGTGAGATACAACAAAATACATTGGTCCTTCGAGCCGGATATCTGAGAACATTTTCAGAATTATTCGAAATAAATATAATTAACTCGTCGACATCGTTTGCAACATCGCAAATAGCGTGCAACTACTGGAGGCAGAAACAAGCAGCTCTGGAGGCTGCAGTGGATAAAGATAAGGCACATTTTGCATTTGGAAGCCAATATTCATTGTACTGGTCGGCATATAACGAGGTAATTCAACAGGCGTATCATAACAGCCAACGACAAGGTCAGTCTTATATCTATTGTTCGATTAAGGCATAATAATGAGTAACGAAGCAAGAGTTCTTACGCTAAAGAAAAAACGCGCTAACATTAAGGCCGCGTGTACGCGATGTAAAAGTTATATAGACACAATTGCAATTACACCAGAAAATATTGCACAAGCAAAAATTCGCTTAACGAAACTTAACGAAAGTTGGGCGCAATATGACGAAGTACAGACTGAATTAGAATTATTAGCTGAAAACGAAACCGGGGATAGAGAGGCCTTTGAGAACGCATTTTTTGCACTAGGCAGCAAAATTCAATTAATTATAGAAAGAGAAAATGCTAATGTACCGGTAGCTTCAAATAATTCGACGTCGCAATCTCGCGTAAACGACAATATCAGATTGCCGAAAATAACTCTGCCGAAATTTTCGGGTAATTATGACGAATGGATGCCATTCCATGACACATTTCATTCACTTATTCATGCTAACAACACTCTCTCTAATATTCAACGATTCCATTATTTAAAGTCATCTTTGTTCGGTGAAGCTGCAGAAGTAATACATTCTTTGGAAATCTCAGATAATAATTATGAAAACGCATGGTCAATGCTTAAAGTACGTTATGACAACAAACGTCTCATAATTCAAAATCATATCAAGGCCATTTTCGATATACCGAACATAAATAAAGAGAATCCCGTGTTATTAAGACAAATTGTAGACGGAACGTTGAAGCATATGAGAGCTTTGAAATCACTAGGACGACCGACGGACGCTTGGGATGATATCATAATGTATTTATTATCCACAAAATTAGATATTCTGACATTGAAAGAATGGCAAACTAGTTTGATAAATACAGATATACCGACTTTCAAACAAATGATAGATTTTTTATTACACAAATGTCAGACGTTAGAAGCAGTTAGCAAACGAGCATTCACTACTATACCATCTAATGTTAATACTAAAATTAGTAATTCAAGAGGCACAACTTCGCATGTATCTACTCTCAAAGAAAAATGTCCAATATGCGGGGAGGGGCATTTTATTTTTCAATGTAAACGTTTTTTGGATTTATCTGCAAATCAACGTTTTGATGAGGCTAAATCACACAAATTATGCATTAATTGCCTTCGCGCCAATAATCATTCAGTTAAGAATTGCAAATCACGTTCTTGTAAATATTGTGACAAGAAACATAATACCTTGTTGCATCGCGAAATACAGACAGACTCTTTGTCGTCTGTGCAGTCGAGCAAGGAATCGAGGGAGCGGGTAGCGACGATTACTGCATCTGCTCAATTCTCTGTTGCGGCCGACAACACACAAATATTATTGTCGACCGCGCGAGTTTTTGTATATGACCGAACAGGAAAGGCGCTATCATGTCGCGTGCTTTTGGACAGTGGTTCTCAATCCAACTTTATTACAACAGATCTGGTAAAACGCTTGGGTCTAAAATCAAATCCAATTGATATATCAATTGCAGGCATCGGGCAATTAACAACGCAATCTAACAGCAAGGTGCAAGTCAAGATAGGATCTTTATACAACGCTTATCGAACAAGTATAGATTGTATTGTAATAAATCGAATCACTGATAAACTGCCGAGTCAAGACATTAATAGAAATAACATTGTTATACCTAAAAACATAAAGCTTGCCGATCCTGATTTCCATGTATCTTCAAGTATAGATTTACTGATTGGCGCCGAAATATTTTGGCAATTATTATGTATTGGACAAATAAAGCGATCTGATGAGCATCCTATTTTGCAGAAAACACAGTTGGGGTGGTTGATTGCAGGTAAAATTGTCACATCACGGAACGCTCGGAGAGCAACTCATCATTGTTATGCGTCTATTAGCAACAACGAATTGGATAACCGATTGTCTCAATTTTGGTCAACCGAAAACTATAGTGATCGACAGCCGTACACCGCAGACGAAAAGGTATGTGAGGAGCATTTTCTTCGAACTATAGAGAGGAACTCTCAAGGTCGATTTATAGTCAAACTTCCAATTAAGGAAGGAAGACTTAAACAATTGGGAGAATCTAAATCTATTGCAATAAAGAGATTTTATGCGTTGGAAAGAAAACTCCATAGACAACCAGCTTTGAAACAAGAATATTCTGATTTTATATCGGAATATTTATCACTCGGTCATATGAGGAAAATAGAAGATAATCATGATATGATTACCCCACATTATTATCTCCCGCATCACGCAGTCATGAAATACTCTAGCATTACTACCAAGTTGCGAGTGGTTTTCGATGGCTCGTGTAAAACAAACAGTGGGTTTTCATTGAATGATATCTTACTGGTAGGACCGGTCGTACAGCAGGACTTGTTTTCCATCATAAT
>CAXASD010000053.1:0-15665 GCA_963971435.1 Lasius platythorax | reverse complement strand
AAAACACTATAATTAAGTTATTTTTCATTGAGTACTTTTCGAGTTATAAGGCTTGAAATTTACAGTATTTTGACATAAAATACAAAATATCGTGTAAATCATTCAGTTTTCGGTAACCTTACCTTAATACTTTTATGCATAAAATAATAAGACCAATCTATTGGTGTAAAGAAAACACATAATTGCTTTCAAAAAAAGTATGCAGTTGCATGTTGCAAATTACATACTTTTTCTTAATAGCAACTATGTGTTTTTTTTACACCAATTGATTGGTCTTATTATTTTATGCATAAAAGTATTAAGGTAAGGTTACCGAAAACTGAATGATTTACACGATATTTTGTATTTTATGTCAAAATACTGTAAATTTCAAGCCTTATAACTCGAAAAGTACTCAATGAAAAATAACTTAATTATAGTGTTTTGGAAAGCTCTCGAGATAAGCTGCAAGAATATGTAATGAAAAATAGGGGTTCCTATTTAAGATTTCAAACTTGCCCCCCCTCACCGCCCAGGGGGAGGGGTGGGGGGGCTCATTTTAACGTCATTGTACGTCCCCCTCGAAATGACGAAATTTTGATTCTAAACATTTTTTCGTAGTGTGCTTATTTTTCGAGTTATTTGGCTGCCTAAGTTAAAATGGGTCACCCTGTATATATATATATAAAATAAAGTTCTTATAAATAAATCAAAAGGGCAAAAGGTAAAAACAGACAAATAGTCAAATAACATTTGCAAACTACACATTTCAGATGGATCGGGATATCGGAAGAATAGTTATGCTAATCTTAATAGTGGGCTTACGACCTGCATACGGGATAATAGGATACGACTGCGGCTTGGCGTCCGCCAACCTCACCACTTTATCATTACTAAACATAGAAGAATGCGACATCCCTCAGCAAAACGTAAATTCCAGTAAAATGTACATGCAATTACTCCAAATCAACGAATTCGAGTCTGTAAAAGTGATACAGTGCAAAGTTGAAGTCGACCGATTAATCCGGAAATGCGGAATGTTTTCACATACTATGGATGTATTCAACGGAAAGTACGCATATGTGCAAGAAGTATCTCGCGAAGCATGCCAGCGCATGCACACTTATGGAACGTTTCAATTATCCAGTACCTTTATAACCGGACTTAAATCCAACCAAACCGCGACCCGCCCAGTAATATTAGCAGGCCGTCTAGATAATGACGGAGGTTGCTCCGGAAGTACCTACTCAGATCCATATGGAACATGGGCAGATGTCGTCGTATTAGGCAGCGTCAAGATAACATTGCAAGATTATATAGCCGACGTACGAATCAATGCCAACAGAGTACAACTCAGATCCGGCGTAACCTGCGAACTTAGCGCTACTCATTGTTCTGACATAGAAAGAGGGGATACATACTGGGATCTGGTACCAGCAGATACCTGTAAATTTTCGAATTACGGAATACTGTATGAAGGCTATGCCGACAAAATTATCGACAACATAAATCAACAAGCTCAGGTAGTTTATTCTTTAACCACGCAAAATACTATATTTGCTTTAACTAGCAAGGGAAAATACATAACTTGTGGATATACGCTCACGCGTACAGAACATCCGAAACTAATTATATTTGAAACTTTACCTGGGGTCGCCATCTTTAAAAAACAATCTCGCGTGACAAATCTAGACATCTTCACTTATATGAATTCTAAATTTGTGTACGTCGAGAAACACATTCGTACACAAATAAACCAATTATACCGAAATATTCTTCTGCAACAATGTAATCTAGAACAACAAATGCTGCAAAATACGCTAGCTATAGCCACTCAATCACCGGATATCTTTGCATATCATTTAATGAAGGGACCAGGATACATGGCACTACTGGCGGGAGAGGTAATTCACATAGTAAAATGCGTACCCGTCGAAGTAAGGCTCGCGCGTACGGAAGAATGTTACGATCAATTACCGGTTTTACGGGGAAATGCAACATACTTTTTAACCCCTCAAACTCACGTTCTATTGCGTCAAGGGACACAGACCGCATGCAACGCATTTGCTCCTGCCATGTATCTCTTAGGAGATTCATGGTACAAACTTACGCCTCGGCCAGTAGACACTATGCCGCCGACAATTATGAAACCACTAACCAAACCCACATGGAAATACATGAGCCCAGGATCGCTCGCTACGAGTGGAATATACACAGAAAATGATCTCGAAGACCTAAGGGATCACATAATGTTTCCAGCTGAACGACCTGCTCTACTTAATAGCATTGCGAGAGGAGTAATGGGAAGATCCGCCTCTATACAAGGAGGTTCGATCTCAAACCTTCTAGATACAAACATTGTAGAAGATATTGCAATCTCTACATGGCAAAAATTCTGGAATAAATTTTTAATTTTCGGAAATATCAGTGCTGGAATAATGGGAATCTACCTGGGAATAAGAATTTTTAAATTAATATTGGATACAATAGTACATGGCTACGCTCTATACACAGTGTACGGCTGGTCAATATACCTGCTGGGAGCCATATGGGACTCAGTCACCCATCTATTGTTACATTTAAAACTGAGCCGACCACCGCCGGCTAGAGAAATTATCATCCCGATGACCGATTCTCCAGGAAACGAAAAGGAGCAAGCCGAAATCAAGGAAGCTAATTATGTTTACCCTCCTCTTCCTGTGAAAGAAAACTCCAACTACACATTAAAATTGAAGGAATAAACAGGAAATAATAATAATAATAATAATAATAATAAAAAATTAACAATAAAAAAGAACCCCCTCAGTTATTTTTCACCCCTTTCCCTGCTCCTTCTATGTAAACCTACACGGAAGGTGCAAATTCCTCACTCTAAAATAAAATAAAACCAAAACAAGTACACACACATATACTAATAAACACAAACCCTTCAATTTCACTTCTTTTATAGAAAGAATAAAAAATGGAAGTAAAACCCATCGATACTGAACGTCTGACCAAGTCACGGCTAGAAGTGAATACGAGTGATATCCCCCCTACTTTTCTGGGTTCAATTAGCGAATAGCGAAAAGGATCTGAAAGAACTGCAAGAGGAATTGGACTTTCGGATGGCGCGGAGGGGGAAATACCTGCACTGCTGGCCGGAAGACATAAAAGAAGAAGAAGACATCATGGTAAAAGAAGGCGACTCCTGGAAAAGGGGGTGGATCGAGAAGATCAATAAAGGAAGAACAATAGCCAAGATCTGTCTGGGAGACTACGGCCGTAGCATATGGTGCCCGACCCATGACTGCCCAACCATCTATTATCTGGAGGACCGATTCCGCGAATTGCCGTGGCAGGCCATCGCTTGCGGCCTGGCCTATACTGGGTCAGTAGGGCGCGTCACCACCTGGCCCGAGAAGACCCAAGCCCTCTGCCGACTCCTTGCCGAAGGTCACAAGGGGTGAATTAACATAGTCCACTCCCTCAGAAGAGGAGCTGCCTTCGTAAAGCTCCAAGTGCAAGGAGAAGATTACGAGGGATTATACAACCTCCGCGACGTGTTAGTGAAACTCGGCCACGCGCAATTAAGCACGAAATTGACCGTGGATGTCTACCCCGCGGTGTAAAAAAATATATATATATATCGCCTAAACTTAATTAAATATAATCACATATATATTTTTTTTATCATATATATACGTACTCGCTATATACTCGTTAGACTTAGTTATAAATATTCGTATTACTCATATATACATATTTACTCATTGTATTTACTCACATATTTACTCATTGTATTTACTCACATATCTACTCATTGTGTACGACTACCTGCTACTATAGCATTCACACAAGTTTCAAAAAAAAGCTCACATATATATATGTATAATAACATCCTTTTTCTATCTTTGTAACCACAATCTACACAAATTCAGTTACGAATAAACTAAACAATTATGTCATAACTTAGTACACACTATTATTCATACCCTACGCTTCACGGACACATATCATTATCCTATAGAAATAAATATAGAACAATATATTCTCTAATCCTCTTATACACCATATATATATATATAAGCCAAGCTCTTCAAGGTTAATACCGGCGGTGATCACTCCTTTATAGAAAACAATGGAGATTAAAGCGATCGACACTAGACTACTGCCGCACAAACGCCTCCCAGTTAAAATTATACACGTGGAGTCGCCATTACTCTTTTGGGTACAACTCCAACACAACGAGAATAACTTAACCAAATTGGAAAAGGAGCTCAACCTTCGAATGGCCGAACGTGTCGCATCGCCTCATAAGTGGCGAGAGATAAAATTGAGGGAAGCCATTGTCGTAAAGGAAGAAGGATACTGGCGGAGGGGATTAATAACCAAAATCAATAAACCCAGAGACAGGATTCGAATCTCCCTGGGTGATATTGGCTTAAAGATTTATCGACCCATACACGAAATTTACAAATTAGAGGACAGGTTCAAAGAACTGCCGTGGCAAGCAATTGCCTGCGGGCTGGCTCACACCGGCCCAAGGATACCACTGCCCACATGGCCTTACGAAACCCGGAAACTATGTAAGTTCCTCATAAAGGGTAACGATGGGTGGATAGACATAATCTTGCCTCTCTGGGAAGGAGTTGCCCTGGTCAGACTGGGAGTAAAAACTACAAATTTCAACGCCTTTTACAACTTCCAGGAAACTCTGATCCGCATAGGCCATGCCCGACGCTCCAAACGAATGGCCGAACATGTATTCCCTGCCGTATAAAAAAAAATAATATATAAAAAAACACAAATACATACACAATTTTCTCTTAGTTATAATTATAGTTACCGTTATTATTTGTAAGTTTTTTTATATATACAGGGTGACCCATTTTAACTTAGGCAGCCAAATAACTCGAAAAATAAGCACACTACGAAAAAATGTTTAGAATCAAAATTTCGTCATTTCGAGGGGGACGTACAATGACGTTAAAATGAGCCCCCCCACCCCTCCCCCTGGGCGGTAAGGGGGGGCAAGTTTGAAATCTTAAATAGGAACACCTATTTTTTATTGCATATTCGGAATCTTTGGCTAAAAACACATACAATTTGTCTGAAACATTTTTCTCGATTCATGATAGATGGCGCTGTAATCGACGAAATTCAATTTCTTCGATTTCTCTTACTGAGAACCCATGCTTACGATTCTGCAATAAATTAACAATAAAAATACCACGTTTTCATTGTTAATACTCGAAATTAGTCTTAAAACAAACTTCTCATTATTTTTTATTACTCATTAATTACTTCTCAAGAAACTGCTTTTAGCGTAACCCAGGAACAACGTCGTGGACGTAGCAGTTTTCTGTTCCCTTCGGGGTGCTTGATTAACGTGAGTCCCCTCGCCTCTCACAATTCGGGGTGCTTGAACGTGTGGTGACCCAGCCAGTGAAGGCAAGGTCGTGTGGTGATCCAGCCAGTGAAGGCAAGGTCGTGTGGTGATCCAGCCAGTGAAGGCAAGGTCGTGTGGTGACCCAACCAGTTAAGGCAAGGTCAAGTAGTGACCCAGCCAGTGAAGGCAAGGTCGTGTGGTGACCCAACCAGTTAAGGCAAGGTCAAGTAGTGACCCAGCCAGTGAAGGCAAGGTCGTGTGGTGACCCAACCAGTTAAGGCAAGGTCAAGTAGTGACCCAGCCAGTGAAGGCAAGGTCGTGTGGTGACCCAACCAGTTAAGGCAAGGTCAAGTAGTGACCCAGCCAGTGAAGGCAAGGTGGTGTGGTGACCCAACCAGTTAAGGCAAGATTGCATTGTTATCAGCTCTCTCCGCATGGAGGAGATGCTCAAAGTGTGCACCATTATTTTCTAAGGATAACAGTAATCGACAGCGAAAGTTACGTTGTACATTTTCTAGCATTAAAGGAGTTATAGCTTCACAAGCTCTTCTTATTCTTTCCATCATATTCAATCTTGTCGTTGGAGCTTTACTATACACTGCATCTTTAACGTATCCCCATAAAAAGAAATCAAGGGGGTTCAAATCCGGTGATCTCGGAGGCCACAGAACTGGTCCACCCCGCCCTATCCACCGATTTGGGAACCTTTGATTCAAAAACATCCGTACAATACGAGCATAATGAGCAGGAGCACCATCTTGTTGATACCATAAATTTAGTCTAACTGCAAGGGGAACATTCTCTAGGTATGCTGGCAAATCATTTTCGAGGAATTCTAAATACATTGGACTATTAATTGGACGTTCAAAAAAATGAGGTCCAATGACTTGGCCATTGCAAATGCCTACCCATACATATAAACTCCAACGATGTTGATTAAGCACCTCACGATACCAATGTGGATTTTCTGGTGACCAATAGTGGCAATTATGCCTATTGAGACTACCATTGCTGATGAATGTTGCTTCATCACTGAAACAAACATTACTAAAAAAATCTGGATTCTGATCTAACATCTCAAGAGCCCATCTACAAAATTGTACTCTGAGTACGTAGTCGGCCTCACTTAATTCCTGTACCAGAGTAATATGATACGGATGGTAATTGACTGATCGTAACAATCTATGTGCCGTAGTTTGAGGGATTCCCAGTTCTCGTTCTATTTGACGGGTACTAATATGGGGATTTTGATGAACCATAGCCAAAACTGCGAGCAATATAGGGGTCATTATTATTATGAAGTCTATTCCTTCGCCTTTCGCGATGAAGTGGATTATTACGAGATCTCCTTTCAATGTTTATAATTTGTTGATCAGTAGGATGGCGGCGATTTGGGAATCGCTCCGCATAAGTACGGGCAGTAAGTCTGTAATTTCTACCACATTCGCCAAAGGTTATAAGAATATCGGCTACTTCTGTAGGCGTATAATTTGCCATTTTACCAAAATTTTATCAGAGTACAAATGTTAAAAAAATACATAAACACTTGTGACTTTGGCACTAAATGGACAAAATTTTGGAGGGATACTTAGAGGAACTCCATCAGATGGAAAGTCCAAAATGTCTCGGTACTTTGGACCATTCAAGTTGCCTAAAGGGCAGGTTACGCTAAAAGCAGTTTCTTGAGAAGTAATTAATGAGTAATAAAAAATAATGAGAAGTTTGTTTTAAGACTAATTTCGAGTATTAGCAATGAAAACGTGGTATTTTTATTGTTAATTTATTGCAGAATCGTAAGCATGGGTTCTCAGTAAGAGAAATCGAAGAAATTAAATTTCGTCGATTACAGCGCCATCTATCATGAATCGAGAAAAATGTTTCAGACAAATTGTATGTGTTTTTAGCCAAAGATTCCGAATATGCAATAAAAAATAGGGGTTCCTATTTAAGATTTCAAACTTGCCCCCCCTCACCGCCCAGGGGGAGGGGTGGGGGGCTCATTTTAACGTCATTGTACGTCCCCCTCGAAATGACGAAATTTTGATTCTAAACATTTTTTCGTAGTGTGCTTATTTTTCGAGTTATTTGGCTGCCTAAGTTAAAATGGGTCACCCTGTATATAAAGGGTGGACCATTTTAATCAATCCATGCGAATATCTCGAAAAATATGGAAGATACGGAAAAATGTTTCAGACAAAAGTTGTAGGACTTGAAGGGGGACAGATGATGAAAATATGTACTTGACCTCGAGTGACCTATTGAAGGTCAGGTCAATGTCATCGATGTTTTCTTAAATGGAACTCCCTATTTTCAATGCATATTCTTGTAGCTTATCTCGAGAGCTTTCCAAAACACTATAATGAGTTATTTTTTCATTAAGTTCTTTTCGAGTTATAAGGCTTGAAGTTTACAGTATTTCGACATAAAATACCAAATATCGTGTAATACATTCAGTTTTCGATAATCTTACCTTAATACTTTTATTCACAGAATAATGAGACCAATCAATTGGTGTAAAAAAACACATAGTTGCTTTAAAAAAAGTATGCAGCTGCATGTTGCAAATTACATACTTTTTCTTAATAGCAACTATGTGTTTTTTTACACCAATTGATTGGTCTCATGATTCTATGCATAAAAGTATTAAGGTAAGATTACCGAAAACTGAATATTTTACAAGATATTTTGTATTTTATGTCAAAATACTGTAAACTTCAAGCCTTATAACTCGAAAAGAACTTAATGAAAAAATAACTCATTATAGTGTTTTGGAAAGCTCTCGAGATAAGCTACAAGAATATGCATTGAAAAATAGGGGTTCCATTTAAGAAAACATCGATGACATTGACCTGAGCTTCAATAGGTCACTCAAGGTCAAGTACATATTTTCATCATCTGTCCCTCTTCAAGTCCTACAACTTTTGTCTGAAACATTTTTCCGTATCTTCCATATTTTTCGAGATATTCGCGTGGATTGATTAAAATGGTCCACCCTGTATATACATATATTGCTCTTCATATACATACATAAAATTTCTAGTCTTCTCGTTTTACTTAGATAACTAAATCCAAAAATTGTTTCGCAATCTCGAGAAGTTCTTCTTGATAAAGAAAGATACCATTGCCTCTTTCTGTTATTTATTTATTCCGTTTTCTTTACCCGTTTCTCCCAGTGGAAAAACCTAGGCGAAAGTCTAGAAAGATCGCCAGGCAGTCGCGTAATCGCCGCAACAGGCAATTAAGAAAACTACTGGCTCGGGCTTCGGCAGAAAACCATTCGGAAAATTCCGCGACTAGTATAGACTCCTCGATTAGAAATAATAACGATTCAACTATAAGTAACAACTCAACGATTAAGCCTAATAACGATCCGTCGACTAGCATAAGCAACGATACCCTAAACAACCACCACACATACTTTACCACCCTCGACTTTCTCCCATCTCGTCCACGGAACGGTCCTGTTCCCCCTCTGTACCCCCCTTTTCCTCTCGCGAAGACTCCGTCTCCGAGAGTCCCGACTCCCCCTCCTCCTTCTCCCGAAGACTCTCCGTCTCCGAGAGTTCCTACTCCCCCTCCTCCCTCTCCGCAATCCTCGTGTACTCCCTCAAGATCTCCTTCACCGATTTTAATTGATTTAGAGGACTCTCCCCCCTTTCTCTCTCACAATCTCCTGTCCACGAGTCCCCGAGATCGCCCTCGCCTCCCGTCATAGAACTCGGAGATTCCCCCCTTCCATCACCCTCGCCACCTCCTCCTGAAAATGATCCTTCTCCTCGCACCTACCAAAATTTGTTGGATTATTGCCTAAGAACCCTCCCTCCATACACGGATCCTCTCCCCGAGGATGCCTTCACCATCGGGCCCGATCCTGTAAATCTGGCCGATTTAAGGAAGGTATTAATTGAATCTACCCCTGACACCATTATCCCATGCTTCCATCTCTGCCGCAGATATCCAGTGGCCGTTCCCATCCAATTCTTTTGGCGGATTTATAAACCTTCCACCATTGAATTCGAAGAAATCCCCGATTCCTGACCTCCTGCTTATGCTTAGCCGATGGTTTTTAATTTTATTTTTCTTTTAAATTTATATAATTTATTGTAATCCGATCGGAGCCCTCATTTTAAATATTATAATTTCCCCCACTCTGCTCCGATCGATGACCTCCGTACACATGTAACGCGCACATATACATACCGACACCCTCTCGAAATTTTTTAAATTATAAAAAAAATATATTGTAATTAATACACACATGTATATATACATATGTATTAACCAAATATTATAAATTTTCTCACAAATTTCGCTTCATTTACTTATTTTGAATAAATTAGATATTTTCCTACTTAATTGAATGATAATTATTATCCCCCGCACTCTCTCCTGAACTCCGAAATCGCACAGGGTCCCATCCCGCGCAAAAGAGATTAAATTCTCTTGCCAAAAAGGGACCATCGAGCGAACGGGGCCTTTTAACAGCGTAAAAGCGACCTGCTCGGTCGTTGACCTGCTTGGGGCCTCCGCACGTTCGCTCGCCTCGAAACCACGTACGGTCCGGCATTGTTCGAGGTAAGTTTTGTTTACGCCCTTCCGTTGACTCTCCCTTACGAGTCTGGACGTAACACCATCTTCGTATTGTTCGCTGTCCAGGAAAATTGCAACCCGCTTTCTGTAAGCGACAAAATGCAGAGGCTGAATAATAATAAAGTTGCCTCGATAAATTTCTCTTCTCTTCTGTATATTTTGCCTTTGGTGTATGTAACTGTAAATTTATCATAGCTTTTGCCACAGGGTGTAATTCTTGTTCATTTATCAATCTTTTTAATACCTCTTTTTTTTGTTTATTTCCCTTTGGCTTTTTAGGCATACGTTTCATACGTAGTCGATATTTTAAACTTTTTATGTGTTTTTGCAACCGAGCATTTTCACGTTTTAAATTATTAATTATAATATGTAATTCATTATTTGTATTTTTTGTTTTATTGATTTTTTCTTTTTTTGGCAAATCAGGTTTATCAATTATTCTTTCATAGTTGGGCGGCTCTATATGTATCTATTCTACGATATTTTCCTCTTCCGCTGGAATATCAAAATATAAATTTGATGGTCTATATGTTTTATATGACCGTTCTGCCGGTTGCTCATCCATCACAATATCTGAATTTATTGTACAACTGGTAGATGCAATAATAACTGTTGTGGCGTTTTCTTCGATTACTTCAACTCCTTGCTGTATGTCAACTTCTTGAGCTACTTTATCTATTTCCATTTGTCTGCTTTCTTTTTGCTGTGCATAATTGTACTCACTTTCAAAATGGATTGGTACAGCATTCCACTTCAATCTTCTTTTTGAGCTATTTGTGAAGCAGTCATCATTAAAATGATCCTCGCACAATCCTGCACATCTAAGGGACTCGGGAGACCATTTTTCTAATCTAGTATTTCCTGCAACAGAAATAGAACAAAAACATTTAGTGTGTGTATGTGTAGATGAATGAATAACTGAAAAAACATCATGTTTTTCATATTTCTTATTAATTATGATAAAAAAAAGAAGGAATAATTATAACTACAATTAATGCAATAATAGCGAATATAAAAAAATGGAAAACAAAATTGTTGCACAATTATACCACAAAATGAAATATATTATTTATAAATAAAGATAAAAAAAAGAAATTTAGGCTCATCAATCATATTACATGTTAATAAAAATTTTCCTAAAAATTATAAACTGTACGTAGTATTACTTCTAACATATATGTATCTCAAACGGAACATTATCATTATTTAGATTAGCAATTATTCTTATTTGAACACCGTTTAAAAATATAATCCGTCAAAATCAATATAAAATTATGTAAAATATCGTACATACATTCTATGAATTTACTTTGTTAAAATAATAAAATTTTGTACATGGTTTATTAATATAATGTTCAATTTGATCAATAATTTGAATTTGTAATATTTGAATAAAATATATTTGTAATATTTGAATATATATAATATATGATTTTTTATTAATATATTACTAAAATTAATAATAACGGAAGTACAAATATTGCATTCTGCACGCTCATCGTTTTTTGTATGAAATATTCCAATACCAATTGCCAGCTATTCCGTAACTGTGACATGATATTCGCTACGTATCACAGATAGTGCACGACTACATACAAAAGAAGAATATACACTAGTCAAAACAATTAGAGGAGCATCTAAATTTTCTTAAAAAATAGGCAAAATTTAATTAGCTGTAACTTCGTTAAAAATGAACGTAATTCAAATTTCAAAAAAGAGTTTTAAAGCTTGAAATCTCTACTTTCGAAAGCTCTCTACTTTTTTTAAGTTTCTGTTAGTTTGATAATTTTTACATGTAGAAAACTACGAACTGGACAAAATTACAAATTTTCTTCTCACTTTGCGGACTTGCTACGTTTATAAAAAAAATCTACGGAATTTTTCAACTATCTAGTGTCAAAGCTTAAAGTTTTCTTTACAAAATTATTTTTTAGAAGTCGTCCTACGATTTTTTATTATTGAGTTATCACCGATTAAATGAAAAATGAGCATGTGAAAAATTCCGTAGATTTTTTTTACAGACGTAGCAGGTCCGCAAAGTGAGAAGAAAATTTCTAAATTTGTCGAGTTCGTAATTTTCTACATGTAAACATTACCAAACTAACAGAAATTTAAAAAAAGTAGAGAGCTTTCGAAAGTAGAGATTTCAAGCTTTAAAACTTTTTTGAAATTTAAATTTCGTTCATTTTTAATGAAATTACAGCTAATTAAATTTTGCCTATTTTTCAAAAAAATTTAGGTGCTCCTCTAATTGTTTTGACTAGTGTAGTTATTGATGATGATATGATATTTATTAACACTTGGTTTATTGAAATCAATTATTGTGAAAAAACTAATTATTGTGGAAATAAGTTTTTTTTTAGAGTTTATTCTTTAATTTGATCTTGCTCAAAGAAATAGTTTCATCTTTGACATTGCCATAATATTCGCACATGTGATTAAAGCACATATTTGTTACATGTCTCCGTGACATATATGTATGTGAAAGTTAAGAAAAATAATTACTTAGATTCTTTAATACCATGCAGCTTTAATAACTTTTTAAATAATAAAGTTAATTATTTTCTTTAAATGTGTAGGACAATGTTGTCAGAAGCCATATACATATATCTTGGATTTAATTTAAATGACAAGAGGATAATATATATATTAATGTTAGGGATATATATACATATACAGTTGAATTACAAATAATTGAGATAAATAGTATAGTTACAATACGACTTTATAGATGCCAGTTTTAAGATTCTGTGTTATAAACACTACTATAATAATATTTCGATATAATACTTCTCAAAAATAAATATGAATACTTTTCCTATTCTCAAAATTATGCTATTTTCAAACTGCTGATACTCGGCGAAAAATCATCGTAGATTAAAAATTAAAAACACATTTTGAAGCTTGAAGTTTCAACTTTAACATAGAATCGGTGATTTTTAGAAATTTTTTATCTTTACGTACTGTGCTTTAAAAAAGGACACATAGTTTTGTTCCTTAAAATTACAAATTTTTGACAATTTGAATATCGATAAAAAATTTTTTTCTCCAAAAATTCTACTCAAATTTCAGAAATTACATTTTGCCTACAAAACGCTTTTCTTTAATTTTTTCTTCGATTTTTTTTGACCGAGTTACATGATTTTAAAAGTAAACCTATATTTTGCAAAACAAGGAAAATAAACTTTTGTAAAATCACCGACAGCGCGTTAAAGTTGACACTTCAAGCTTTAAAATGCTTTTTTAATTTTTTATCTACGATAATTTTTCGCCGAGTTCCAGCAGTTTGAAAATAGCGTAATTTTAAGGATAGCAAAAGTGTTCCCTATTTTTTTTTTTTTGTTGAGTAGTGTATATATATTCATATTTGAACGAAAATGTAATGCAACTTTGTTACAGAAAATACTTTGAGTACTTTGAGAAGAGAAGGTAAAGTCTTTGAACATTTATAACAATTAAATAAACTATATATATATATTACAACCTCTTCTTCTTGTGAAGATATTAATTATTCTAATAATCGAGAATGATATACATTTATTTAATTATACCGACCGTAATTTCTGTTTCTATAATTAAATATATTCAGTAGAAAAGTTCCTCGAAAACTTGAAAACAATTCGTGTAAAATATATACAGGGTGTCCGGAGTCAACCGCATCACCCGTCGTGTGCTGATAGAGCAGGTTAAACCGAGTAAGAAAGTCCTCTACCATTTTGCGATTTTTGCAATAATTAATGAGAAATAAATTAAACAAGATCGGCCAATACGCGCGAGTTCAAGCGCGCGGCGAGAAGAGACAGCTCACGCGGGGGTCCAACGTTATGCATTGCTCGTATTTATCCATTGTCCTTTGTAGAGTGCTCCTCCCCTCTTTGCCGCGTGCGTAGCAACCGCGTAAACATTAGGCTTTTATTTTCGCCGCGCGACAAGGATCACGTAAACAGTAGGCGGTCTCTTCTCGCCGCGCGCTTTTACTCGCACGAATTGGCCGCTCTTTTTTATTTAATTTCTTATTTAATTATTGCGAAAATCGCAAAACGGTACAGGACTTTCCTACTCAGTTTAACTGCCTCTACCTGCACATGACGGGTGATGCGGTTGACTCCGGACACCCTGTATATAGATTTCTTTCAATATTTATTTCTTTTTTTTTTTAAAGCGAGTAATTTTATTATTGCATAATAATTATATAATAATACCACGCTGTAACAACAAATAATATAATTTTAATTTTGCAAAAACTTTAAACAAATCGTAGACAAAAAATTTTGTCAAATCTTTTGAAGAACTAATAATTAAGCCTGAATCACACGATACGATTTTTTTGGAAGCGTCCTCGATTTAGTTTAGGGTTTTTCCACTGGATCAACCAACTAATTCTGAATGTTAAATAGGCGACGTAAGCAATCGAGTGTTAATTCGACTTATCGCATTATTGCGATATTTTATTTTAAAATTGTAATAAGAACAGGTTTTAGTTTATCTTTAATATTTATGTATGAAATTTTATATAAAAGAACATAAATGGTATATATATACAGGGTGATCCGAAATTCCCGCATTCGGAGTACAGGACATGATACTTTGTGCTAAAACAAACAACTTTTTCCTTTAGCAAAATTGCGTCCGACAAATAATTTTTGCAGGAGAGCGTGTTAAAGTTAACGAATAAGCGCTCTTGTTTATGTAGCGCTCAGGGCCGGCGCGCGCGCCTCACTCGCGTGTATTTAGTCCGTGACTAGTATTCATAAGTAATGTCTTTTAAGACGCTCATACGGCTCTGTTATGATTAGTTTACGACATCTTAAGACTGTATTTAAGACAATCTTAAATAATAAGAATCAATTATGGACAATACCGGCATTTGACCTTCTTCCGTATTGTGTTGCTTAAATAATGAAAAGTTAATGAAGTACTTTATTTCTTACGTAATAAATGAATAAAAAATTGTCTGATTGCACAATATCATCTGAAAATAAAAGCTAATGTAAATAGTAATATGCTTTGCGAGCTGTGAGCGTTCTATTATTCCAAATATTGCATAATTACGTAATAGTTAAATAGTATTATTAAACTAAAAGAATAATTTACTAATCAAGCGAGTATACATCTTTGCAACAATGATTAAAAATAAAGTAAAATATTTGAATTAAGGTCTTTTAAGAGCTAACTCGCTTTTTATTTTTTTACAATAAAGAATACGGAGAACTTATTTAAAATTCAAATTGTGTGATATTACTCACGTCACGATCTAGATTTACTTATTATTGTTTATACACGTTAGCCTTTCAATACGTACTTTCCTTACATGTTTCGATTATTGCGAGAAATATTGCTATTACCGAGTTAAGTTGATTAAGAAAAAATAAATCAATGTTGATTAGAAAATAAATCAATTTTTTGGTATTTAAACGTTATGTATATCTTTAAAAAAAATTATGTTACTAATCGTACGGCTGAAGCTACAATAATAAAGCAGACAACACAATTCGTAAACACTTGTGATGTAGAAGATGTTCTTAAATTTTAATAATACACTCAGCAGCAAAATTAAAGGCTCCATAAATTGTTACAGAAAGTATGTCGATTTTTGAACCGTTGTAATTTTATGGGAGAAATTATGCAACATTTTTTATGGGATTGTTTTAAATGACAAAGCCTCTATTTTCACTTTCATACGTTGATTTTTATCGAAGATATTTTTACGTTAAAAAGCAAGATG
>CAXASD010000051.1:0-33716 GCA_963971435.1 Lasius platythorax | reverse complement strand
GGTTAACATTTCGAGATTTAGTCGTCGCGTGACATTGTGCGTGCGTGTATAAACAATGTGGATATCGAGATGATTGTTTTATCGATCGAATGACATAATCTGGCGCGCGATAGTTTAAATTTTTGACATTCTCTCTACTGTCGTGAGATAAGCCAGATGCATACTTTCGGTGTCGGTTTGTAGATTGAGGCTGTTTTTTTGCCTCTTAATAAAAATCATCTCCGACATCAACCGTTTTTTGTATGTATTTTCCTCATCCAGGATTTCTACCTCATCCCATGCGAACTCATGACCATTTAGCCTGTGATCGGTGATGACAGAGTGCTGTGACGTTCTTTTATTAATGTGATTGCGATGCTCTGTGATGCGAGTTTTACAGTTTAGACCTGTGATTCGTGATCTACAAGCAAAGCTGTCCTATACTAGCTTGAATAAATTACGGAAGTACATTCGCGTACAAAAAGATCCCTTGCCAAAAGAATTACACAACAACCTAGTATATAAAATATCATGCAAAGATTGTGATGCCTCATACTTAGGCCAAACAGGCAGGTTACTTAAAACTCGCATCACAGAGCATCGCAATCACATTAATAAAAGAACGTCACAGCACTCTGTCATCACCGATCACAGGCTAAATGGTCATGAGTTCGCATGGGATGAGGTAGAAATCCTGGATGAGGAAAATACATACAAAAAACGGTTGATGTCGGAGATGGTTTTTATTAAGAAGCAAAAAAACAGCCTCAATCTACAAACCGACACCGAAAGTATGCATCTGGCTTATCTCACGACAGTAGAGAGAATGTCAAAAATTTAAACTATCGCGCGCCAGATTATGTCATTCGATCGATAAAACAATCATCTCGATATCCACATTGTTTATACACGCACGCACAATGTCACGCGACGACTAAATCTCGAAATGTTAACCGACAGTTGTGTATCGTCTCTCACGGCTCACGGTCCTGTCACCACTCGACGAAGTAAGACACCTCTCCACCAACATATCGTTTTATCATCAATCAAATTTATTCGCAAACGAGAAATTAATTCTCATATTAAGTTACAGTAAAAATGTCGACAACCCTTAAGAACCACGACAATTTTTCCTTCACGACTGGAATTGGGAGAGGAGTTTATTAGTTGGTGAGGTCCGTGATGACCACGAAGAAATTAACTCACGAACATATCTCGTACGTAAATCAATTTCTATGGAAAAATTAGAATCCCTAACGCCGACTTAAGAACTAATTATCCACGCGTAACTAAATTTTAATCGTCAACGACTTTTTGTATATAATTTTTGTAATATTATTTCTTATTATTTCTCTGTTTAATGACAGTTAATTACTGACACCGCTGATGATGGTCTGATAGGAGGACCGAAACGTATGTAATAAAAGGTGTTTACAATAACCAAAAGAAGAAAGAATTATTTGCGTACCCATAACAGCGCCTTGGCTCTTATTTAGCCCGTTACTTTCAATTTATTTTATAACAGAGCCTATTACTTATATTGTGATTAATTATTAATCGAATAAACCATTTTTTCGATTACTTGTTATTTTCATTAGGATTTAGAATGATATGTAACTGTGTAGTGTACAGTGTCTACACAGAAAAGAAAGAAGTGTCAAATTAAAACTTATATACTCAAATTGACGCGTTCATTGTTTCGTATATACACAACAATTTTTAATCTTCTTATAAAAATTTGATAATCTTAAATTTCAATGAGTCTGAATTTGATGCAGGCTTCCTGAATTGGGAATGTGAGAATTAAACATACCTTAATAATTAGCATACCTTAGCATATCTTAGCTCTCTTTAAGAATAAGGATATTGTAATAGAAATTATTTAATCTTATATTTTTAGAAAATTCTAATTTTTTATTTGAAAATGTGTTATTTTCTATCCAACATTTTTTCCTTTCGATTCAAGAAAATTATATATAAATAATAAAAATGTATTTTTCTTGATTGAACAATATAAAATGGTTTCATTTAAGCAAGTTTCTTTTGTTCAACGCAATATAATCTTATTTTCATGTTGAAATTAAAGATATTTTCAAATAAAAAATATACTTCTTTTATGTAGCATTGTGCTGAATCTTTGAAACAAATCCTCTCTGCTTTGTATTGGTACTTTGGTATGTAAGTCGAGCAGTGCAAAAAACAATAATAAACAAATGTTTATTCCGGCATCTTGCGCTGTGTGTGTAGCCTGTCATATGCCGGACAGTCTTATAATTAGTCTTAAAGTCTTAACACTTGTGTGTTTACATGTTGACGGAAAAGAAATAATATTGTGCTATCCCGGGCTGGTACAGTGACAGTTAAAAATATTCAGTTTGAATATTTCGTAGATCATAAATATTAGATATAATATGTCGCGTAAAAGAAGTTGGGTGTGGAGTTACGCAAAGATAATTGAAGAGAGCAAGGAAGTTCAGTGCTCTTTATGTGAAGCACGTCTTAGTTATTACGGCTCACCATCCACAATTGCCAATCATCTCAAAGCACTTCATAAGCTTGAACAAGAAAACAATACTATATATAATGTGTAAGTAGATACTATTTTATTGCAAACCAAACTTCGGGGGATGGTGTATGGACTGTTATATTCAATTTAACAAAAAAAAATTAGTTTAATTGCCAGATTCCATTGAGAATTGTTTTTATAAATATGACATATGTTTTCAGTGCTGATGGAAATGTTGACGATCCGTCTAGTTCATCAAATTCTGGAACTGTAGAACCACCTCGGAAAAAGAGAAAAAGAAATGAAACAACGCAAGATTTTTGTAGTTCTGATAGGCAGGAATCTATAACACAAGCCGTAGCTAAGTTTATCAGCACATCCATACTACCTTTATCGATTGTGTCATTAGAGGGTTTCCAGGACTTCATGAAAGTATTGGAGCCTACATACAAGGTCCCTTGCGAACAGACCATTCGATCACGACTCCAAGTTTTGTACAATACGATTCAATCCATAATTGAGAAGAAGCTTGCCGTTACCTCTAGTATATCTCTGACAACGGATGAATGGTGCTCACGGGCGAAGGACCGCTACATATCTGTGGAGGTTCAAACTCTAGATAATGATTGTTGTCTTCAGCATTTTATACTTTGCACTGAAGCTCTAGAGGAAAGACCTACTGCTATCAATATCGCAGATAGTTTAAATTCTGTCATGATCGACTGGAATTTGATAGGAAAAATCCTGGCTGTTGTGCATGACAGTGCTAGAGCAATGGAATTAGCAGGTAATCTGATAGAAACAGAAGATAGCATCTCATGTGCAGCTCATCTCATACAGCTGGTCGTGAAGGACTGTATGACTGCTGTTCCTCAGTACGAAGCTATAACTAAAAAGGGTGCTAGAATTGTTTCTCATTTCCATCATTCCGATTTGGCAGTTGGAGCGCTTTCTAAGCGCCAAAAGCAACTAGAAATGAAGAATGAGCGGCTGGTCCAAAGCTGTCCCACGCGGTGGGATTCTATATTCTATATGTGTAAGAGTCTTCTGAGGAACAGAAGCGCCATTGAACTTGTACTTGGGGACCGGCAAATAACCACAGTGGCTATTTCTAAAAACCTCGAAATTTCAGAAGAAGATTGGAGTATCATGGAGAGTATGGTGAAAGTCCTAAGACCTTTTCAAGTTGCCACTACAGTCCTGTGTAACGAAAAAATGGTTACAATATCTCTTGTAAGACCGATAATACATGGATTAAAACCCACACACATGATTGAAAGCTCAGAGGATGACAATTATATAAAGTTATTTAAATCCGAAGCCATTTCCTCTCTGAATAAAAGATTTAACAAATCTGCAAATTTAACATCTGAACAAATATCTTGCTTTTTGGATCCCAGATACAAGTCCCTTTCACATGAAGATGAGTTCACAAGGAAAAAAGTTAACTTTTGTGAAGAACGCAGTTACAGAAAATCCTTCTGATCAAGAAACAGCAGATGAGTCTTCAGAGACTGCTTTGGATTTCCTGTTTCAGTCTAATTTCATTTCCTCAAGTGACTGGAAAGTTCAATTTGAAAATTACGTTGCGGAACCCCAAATTGGCCACAACTTAGACCCGCTGCTATGGTGGAAAGATCACAAAGATTTATTTCCGTTAACATTTAAAATAGCACAGAAATATTTATCTATTCCTGCAACCTCTGCAATGTCTGAAAGATCCTTTTCAATAGCCGGAAGTATCGTCATATCCAAAAGAAGTTGCTTGAAGCCGGAAAATGTCAACTTACTAACATTTCTATATAAAAATCGCAATGTTTTAAAAGAAATTGTATCTTAATATTGTGTTACATTGTGAATTCTTATTCAGATTTCAGAAGGAACCAAATTTTAAAAAACCCGTCATACTTTTTTCAGTTTTGAGGATAAGATTCAAATGCCGGATCATTTACATAAGAAATGGTATGGTTACCATATCACACTATGATACAATACTACCTTCAATATATATATATATATATATATATATATATATATATATATATTTATTTTACAGAATTTATTTTTGTTTTGTTGCGTTTTTATCCTCTTTTACTGTATGACTTCGTATAACTTTCACGTTACGAATTAAACTGACGCTGAATCAACTTTCTATATAGTTTGTTTCTGTATAATATGATATTTTTGTCATTAAACAGTTTACGATATGATAATCTTGTCTCTGCATTTTGAAAATTTGACATCAAGGGAATATTGAATTATTTGGTGAAAAATTGTTATTCTTATGTTTAAACTAGCAGAATTTTTATAATAAATTCGTGTATATATGCAACAAAGCGGTTTTCTTACTTAATATTTATATTTATTTATATAACAAATAACACTTTTGTTTCTATTTTTCATATTTGTTCTTTTTTAACGGCAAAAGAAAGTGCGACTGATAAAACTTGTTTCAGAATTCTGCATGAAGGTCCGTTAAAGATCCACTTTTGGAATTATTTGCGTGTGAAGTACAAAGACATTATTTGTTTAATTCGGTTAGACATAACAAAAGTGACAATTAATCATTCCAGAAAAAAAATCTTGAAAAATAAAATTAATATATTAATTGACCTGAATAACCGATTAAATGATTAACCGATTAAATGATTAACCGATTTAAAGATTAATCGAATAATGGTAATCACTCTAACCGATTTTAATCAGTAAATTCGTTTTTAACCGGTTAAACGATTAATCGAATTAATCGATTTTCACGAGCCCTAGTATATAGTATATATGTATATATATATTTTTATTGTTGTTAATAGTATTCTGGTTGCTCTCGGAGAATTAAACGGATAAAAAACAGCAGTATGAGTTTTCTAAATTTTAGATTCTCTCAGTTCGAGCGTATAGGTAGAGTTTTCTTTAGCGGGAAGAGACGGGTAGGCAAGTGTTGCCTGGGTGTCACTTTCGTTATCGCGTCTTTCTAGGCGGCCTGTCCCGCTGTTTTGAGGTTCGGACGCCGGAGCAGTAGGCCTTAGTTTCTTGACCTGGTGTCTCGCTCTTAAATGTAATAGGAGATTTGTTAAAGAGTCCCAGATGGCTCCTAGTAAATACAGCGACCATCCGTAGACTGTGTGCAAAGCGTATCCATGTACTATTGTATCTAATATTAATTTAATGATTCTGACTGCCAAATATATTCCAATTAATTCCGCGCTAAAGTTTCCCAAAAGTAAAAATTTGTTCCAAAATTTTTCCCAAGTAGATACTGCTATTTTTTCTATTGCGTTTACATCCAATAAATTTGAGATTGACCCTCCTTGCAGAGAGATGGGCCTTCCCATTATTCCTCTTGCTATAGTGTTAAGTACTGCGGGTCGTTCGGCTGGAAACATGATATGGTCTCTGAGATCTTTCAAATCGTTTTCTGTATATATCCCGCTAGTGGCGAGCGATCCCGGGCTTACATATTTCCATATTGGTTTGATTAAAGGCTTCATAATGGTTGGGGGTACAGTATCTACTGGCTTAGGTGTGAGTTTATACCATGCATCCCCCAGGAGGTACATGGCAGGTGCGAAAGAATTGCATGTAGTTTAAGTTCCTTGTCGTAATAATATGTGCGTTTGCGGAGTTAAATAATGAGTTTCATTCCCTCGTATCACAGGTAGTTGACTGTAACAGCGGTCTGTTTGAGCGAGTACAATCTCGACGGGTACACATTTTACTATATGGATTACTTCTCTGGCTAATAATGCCATATAGCCAGGGCCTTTCATTAAATGGTAGGCGAAAATGTCCGGAGCTTGCGTTGCGATAGCTAAGGCATTCTGCAACATGCGCCTTTCCAGGCTGCATTGTTGCAATAGGATGTCATGGTAGAGCTGACTAATCTGTGTACGAATATGTTTTTCCACATAGACGAATTTCGAATTCATGTATGTAAAGATGTCAAGATTAGAAATACGGGACTGTTTTTAAAGACTATAGTGCCGCGTACTGTTTCGAAAATCAGTAGTTTAGGATGTTCTGTTCGTATGAGTGAGTATCCACAGACTTTCTGTTTTCCTCTGCTCGTCAGTGCAAATATTGTGTCTTGGGTTGTAAGAGAATAGATTGATTGTTGTCGTTCTTCGTCTACTATTTTATAAGCGAATCCTTCGTATAGTATTCCATAATTATTAAATTTGCAGGGACCGGCTGGTATATATATATATATATATATATATATATATATAATGTTTCCCAGTAAGTGTCTCCTCCTTCTACATCTATGCAATGTACAGAGCCAAATTCACAAGTTACCCCGGATCTTAGTTGTATTCTATTAGTATTTAATCGTACGTCAGCGAGATAATTTTGCAGTGTGATTTTCTCGGATCCAATCACGACGACATCTGACCATGTACCATAAGGGTCTGAATATGCCCTTCCGGAACATCCGCCATCGGTACCTAAGCTCCCAGCCAGAGTTACCGGTCGTGTTGTTCTGTTGGATTTTAGCCCGGTTATAAAAGTGTTTCCTAATTGATAAGTGCCGTATTCATGCATTTTTATACAGGTTTCGCGGAGTATTTCTTCTATATAAGAGTATTTTCCGTTCCATACATCCATGGTATGAGAGAACATTCCACATTTTCTTATTAGTCGATCGATTTCATCCTTGCATTGTTTTACTTCTACGGCCTCGAATTCGTTGACTTGTAATAATTGTACGTAAATTTGGCTATTATTTACTTTCTTTTGTGGGATATCACACTCTTCGATGGTCAATAGAGATAAAGTTGTTAAATTCGCCGACGAAGATCCGCAGTCATATCCTATTATTCCTTTGGTGCGTCGGAAGTATGATGTCAGAATTATTATATACGTAATTATTTTCTTGATTCTGAGATCCATCTGAAATTTTCAGGTTGTAATAATTATTCAGTTGTCTGTCGGCGGTTTCTATTTGTGGTGTGTTGTTGTTGATTGTCGATTGTTTAATGTGTGAGATTCATAAGCGATTAGGATGTACGATTCTGCTGTTCTTTTTTATTTTAATTATTACATTGTTTTTATTTAAGATTTCTAAGATTTCGTGAGGACCGGTGTATTGATCTTCGAATTTACCTGGTTTTGGTCCTTTTAATAAAAATACTTGATTTTCGGGTCTAAAAATTTGAAGATTTAATTTTTTATCATAATACTTTTTTGACTTAAATTTTGCTGTTATCACGTTTTTACGTGCGTTATTTTGAATTGTGTGAAGTTGTGTGACAAGGTTTATTAAATATTCTTCGTAATTTGCCAATTTATCCTCAAGAGGAAGTAGTTCGTTCGATGGTATTCGTGCTATTTTTCCAAAAACTAATTCATACGGAGTGTGCTTTGTTGCTTCGCGTACACTGGTATTGTAATTAAACATGGCAAGGCCGATCCATCTATCCTATTGTTTTTGTTCATTTGCATACTGTTTCAAATATTCGCCTAGTGCGTGATGTGATCTTTCTAACGATCCGTTTGATTGTGGATGAAACGCCGTTGTGCGAAATTTACGAATTTTAAACAATTTAGCGACTTTCTTCATTAGATCGCTAATGAAACTTCTTCCTTGATCTGTTATTATAGCTTTGGGTGCGCCAAGCACGCAGATGAAACGATCTACGAAAGCTTCGGCAATAGTTTCAGATGTTTGATCTGACAACGGTACTCCCATGCAAAATTTGGTTAATTGATCTTGTAATGTTAAAATATATTCATTGAATCTCTCGGTTTTAGGTAACGGTCCTACGATATCCATGGCTACTTTGTCAAAAGAAGATCCAGGCGTATCCGTAATTATCATAGGTTGTTTTGTTTTAACTCGAACAAGTTTTTTCAATTGACATTGTAAACATTGTTGTATATACCTTTGAACGTCTGATTTTAAATTCTCCCAATAGTAATTATGTTTCATTCTGTTATATGTTTTTGTAACACCTCGATGTCCGCCTGTAGGTAAACAGTGCATTTCGCCGATTATAACGGGACGTAAATCTTTCGGCGGATATTTAATTTGTCCATGGCAAATAATTAATTTAGTTGTAGCGCCAATGAATATTAGTTGTAGCTGTGATTTAATATTATTCCAAGGGACATTATTAATAAATTCAGTTTTTGCAATACTGAGGGTTTCTAGTTTCAGATTTTCGGTTATGTATCATGAATCTTTTATAGTTTCAATGATATGGTTGAGAGTCACTGTGGGACCTTCTCGCTGTTCTTCGCTAACGGGGAGAACCATGTGGTAGTGGTTTTTGTATTTTATGGCTTTAGCTTTCCCTAGAACAAGAGATCCCAGATTTGGCAGTCCGTTCCGTTCAAAGAGTTTCTGAGAGCCGGAGTCTAAAGGTTTTCCTTGTGTATTGACGAAGTACGCTACGTTATCTTTTCGTAAAAATAATAACTCGCGAGAGTCAATGATATTGTTTTTAGTTATTTTATTTTCAATAACTATGGGTTTTCTTCTTTTTCTTAATATCAAGTTCTGGTTAATAATATCTTCTTCTTCCTCTTCTTCATTTCCTTCTTCTTTCTCGTTTTCTTCTTCAGTGTCGAAATCTTTGTCTGGTGGATCATTCCTTTCTTCAATTTCTTCGGTGTTGTTATTATCAAGTTTATTAATCGTATTTATGGGTTTAAACTTTTGTTTTGTTGTTTGACTTCTGTTTGTATTTTATTTTGTTTAGGAGGATTGTGTACCAGAGCTTCTACCGTAAATTGTGATTTAGAAGGTTCATTTAATTCTTCTGAGGTAGGTGATAAAATATCAGTATTGTTTTCGGATGAATTATTTTCATTCATCATATTTTCAATCTCTTCGGTGTCTGAAAGGTATAGGTGAAAATCATCGAAGTCTTCTTCTTCTTCTCCTTCTTCTTCTTCGATGTCGGATTCTTCTAACATTTTAGAAATTGTTTCTGCATCTTCAGGATTGTTTGGATTAAGGAATTTCCGTTCTTTTATTATTTTACAGTCAATTTCTTCCAGATTCACTGGATTTCTCGATAGAGCGTCTGCGTTTACATTGGTTTTTCCGGCTTTGTAAACGACATCGTAATCATATTCTGCTAATTTTAATCTCCAACGGAGTATTCGGATATTTGCATCTTGAGCGTTTTTAAACCACATTAAGGGCTTATGATCGGTAACTACAGTAAATCTTCTTCCATATAGATATGGTCGGAAATGCTTGAAGCAGTATATTATGGCTAACGCTTCTTTTTCGTATGTATCATATTTCAACTCGTTATCTGTGAGGGTTCTGGAAGCATATGCTATAGGTCGGTCCTTGTTTATTTCTCCTTGCGAAAGTATTCCTCCTACGGCTATTCCTGAAGCGTCGGTAGTTAAAATAAATGGTTTAGAAAAATCGGGGTATTGCAATACAGGTTCCTCGCATAATTTTTGCTTCAAAGTTTCAAAAGATTCTTCTTGCACGGACGTCCACTCGAAACGAGTGTCATTTTTTAATAAAGTCGTTAGTGGTTTCGCTAATTTAGAGAAGTTTGGTATAAATCGTCTATAGTATCCGGCGAGACCTAAAAATTGTTTAATATTTTTCGGTGTCCTAGGTCTCAGGAATTGTTGCACTGCTTCTAATTTCCTCGGATCTGGTTTTACTCCGTTTCTGCTAATTATATGCCCTAGATATGTTACTTCGGTTTTTAAAAATTCGCATTTATCTGGTTGCAGTTTTAAATTAGCTTTACGAAGTCGTTCTATTAATGCATTATATTTTCGTTCATGTTCTTCTAGAGAGGTAGCGTAAATAACAATGTCATCCATATAAACGAATAATTCTTCACCTTGTAGACCTATTAATACTAAATCCATTAGACGTTGAAAGGTGGCAGGAGCATTTTTTAATCCGAAGGGCATTCGGTCGAATTCGTAATGCCAAAAGGAGTGGTAAAAACTGTTTTATGACTATCAGTGGGATCTATTTTTATTTGATGAAATCCAGATGCTAGATCGCATACTGAGAAGTATTGTGCTCCTCCTAATTGGTCTAATATGTCTACAATATTAGGTAATGGGTAAGCGTCTCCGATGATTTTATCATTTAACGCTCGAAAATCGAGAACCATCCTCCAGCGCTTGTTTCCTTTTGAGTCTTCCTTTTTCGGCACGATCCATATGGGCGTGTTGTAAGGCGACTACGATTGTTTTACTATGCTTCCTTCTAACAGTTCCTCTACCTGCTTGTTTATTTCTTCCTTATGTATTTGCGGCAATCTATATTGACGAGTATTAATCGGTTGATCGTCGGTAGTTGATATTTGATGTTGCAATACATGAGTTGCGGTTAATTCTTCTCCAGGAATATGAAATCTATCTTGACTGTTTGTTATTAATTTTATTACATTCTTTTGTTCTTTTTTATTTAAGTGCTCCAATCGTAGTAATTCCATAATTCTTGTAAATCGATCTTCTTTAGTCTCTTCGACTACTAGACAATTATGTAAGTCGGAATTTGCGAGATTTATTAATGTTTTTCCTTACGTTTTGATTTTCGTTTACGCATAGATTTATCTATAATTTCTTGAGATTTATTTAACAAGGATGTTAGGATTTTTGAAGACGGTTTATTCATATTTTTGAAATATTTGGAATTTCTAACGTTGAAATTTTCGATATTCTAAATATATTTCTGAGCTTCTTTGAGCAGATCTTTCACTGTCACGTGAGAGATTTCAGGATTATTATTATTATTTTCAGTGAATAATCCAATTTTAGGAAATTTGATTTCTAAGGAGGTTAAAAGACTTTTTCCTTCTGAATTTTTGAAATAGGAATGTGTCGAATCGCGTAGTGAGGTTTGGTAACTTCCCTCCTCGCGAGCGACGGAGCTAGAATTTTCTGTCGAGGTTTGGAAACTTCCCTCCGAAATTCTAGAATTATTCCCTTCGGTAGAGGTTTGGTAACTTCCCCCTCCAAGGGTTTTTGGATTATTCCATTCTTCAGGTGAGGTTTGGTAATTTCCCTCTTTGAAATCAAAGGAGCTAGAATTTTCTGTTGAGGTTTGGAAACTTCCCTCCGAAATTCTAGAATTATTCTCTTTAGGAGAAGTTTGGTAACTTCCTTCTCCAAGGATTTTTGAATTATTAATACTTTCTTTTGAACAATTTTTAATTTTTTCTTTAGATTTATTTTCATTTTTATTTAGAATTTCTTTTGTAAATACATTTTCCTTGTCTTCAAATATTTTGTCTTCGTTTTCTTCCTGGATTTTCTGTGCGGTAATGTCATCGCATTTTTGATAATTTTCAATCTCATCCTCGGTATTAATACCGGTTTCTTCAGCGTTTACGCATTCCTCATATGTAATTAATTCTTTTTCTTGATTATTAAGCGCCTTGATATTGGATTCGTGGTCGTCGAATACTTCGTTTAATGGTTTCAGGCGCAACGTTGGTACGCGAACTTCCACTTTTTCATCTAAAGTGCTTATGATGTTTAAGTACGCTTTTCCAGAGACGTTCTCCACAACTGTATCTCCCAGATAAATTCCATGCTCTACTTTTAATTTAGATATATACCCTATTTTTACTTCAGGATTTTCTATTCTTACATAGAACAAGGATTCGGTTTTTGGAGATACTACTATAGTTTCCGAAGAGAAAAAAGGTACGTTAACTCCAGAAAAATCCAGATGTCCCTGTGCGTAATCTATTTTTGAAGAAGTTTGTTTAAAGAAGTCGTTTCCCAATATTCCGGATTGTGGGATTGGAAAATCGTTAGATACAACGTGAAAAGATACAGGTAATTCGAAAAGAGTTAATGTAATTTCACCGAGAGTATAAACAGAATAATTATTTATACCGTTTAATTTTAGGATATTTGTGTAATTAATTTTTATATTTTTGGGAATAAAATTTTCTTTAATTATATTTAGTCCGGATCCTGTATCTAACATAAAAGTGATGTGAGCGGATATTTTACTAATATTGACCTGAACAGTAGGCACGCGACTATGCTTAGCGAGGCTCACTGTTACGGGCCGTATTTCGGGTTCTCGTTTGTCTACTTGACTTTCCGCTGAGCGGACGGGTGTGAAGTCCTCTCGGGCCCCTTCTGCACACCCGACGTCGAGGGTCCGTTGTCGTTTCCCTGTTCGTTTCCTTTTCGGCGGTTGTTACTAGCGATTCGTAACTGACAATTGTCAAGAAGGTGGCTTTGTTCCTTGCAGTATCGGCAGTACAAATTGTTTTTGGATGTGGATGTTGGATTCGTTTTAGAGCGACAATCTTTGGCGATATGTCCGAAATTATTGCAAATTTGACATGTAATTTTGAAATTATTTAGAGAACTGCGTTGTTCGTTCTGTTTCTTCCAACAATTATTAGCCGAATGACCAGGCTTATCGCACCATTGACAAGTCACGATTATTTTATGAGGTTGCTGACTAACGTTACCTTGTCGACATGATTTCGCGTTATGGCCGATTTTCGAGCATAATTGGCAAGTAATGGGTTTCTCTTGTATAACATTCACCGGTTGGCGGGATCGAGGATTCCGTAGTCGACATTTATCTGCACTATGCCCTCGTTTTTTGCAGATTTGACAAATTAATATCTCAGTTCCTAAAGTTGTTTGATTTTGGCCTTGTGAATAAAACTGAGTAAGCTTCCTGCAATTACTGGCCATATGTCCTTCTTTGTAACAGATTTGACAAATTTCTTTCGACCTGTTAGTGGGTCGTGGTTGGTTTTGACCTAAATTAGCGCTTAGTCCCTGTCGTAAATCTGTCATCGCTCGAAGTTCTCTCTCTATTCTTAACGCGTCGGCAACTGTCTCATTTACGTCTAACTCTTTCTCTATTCTCTGTTCGATATCGGGTTTTAGTCCTCTAATGAAGCATTTGCACATGTCTTTCTCCAACGATGCCTTTTTATTCTGGTCAGGTGCGGTATGCCCCGAACTTCGATATGCTTCTAAGATTTGCTTCCCGAGAACTTTAACGCGATTTGCGTAAGTAATGACGTCATCTTCGGGTTTTTGATAAATGCATCCTAATTCTCCTTGCAATTGGTAAACATTTTTCGAGGGACCGTAAACCCTTTTCAAATAAGATGTTAATTGCGATACTTTATCAAATTCTTGATCTTGTATCGTTCGCCTAGCTTCTCCGACAATTCTAGTTCTTATTATTTTCGTAAATTGCTGTTCAGCCTCTTTAGGCAACATAGACTTTGCCTCCTCACATCCCTCGATAAAATAATTTAACGAAATGTTGTTGCCGTCGAAATAGGGGACGGCTTCAACCGCGTATTTTAGAGTAGCAAAAGGGTTTTGAGTAGGGCTCGTGAAAATCGATTAATTCGATTAATCGTTTAACCGGTTAAAAACGAATTTACTGATTAAAATCGGTTAACCGGTTAATCGGTTAGAGTGATTACCATTATTCGATTAATCTTTAAATCGGTTAATCATTTAATCGGTTAATCATTTAATCGGTTATTCAGGTCAATTAATATATTAATTTTATTTTTCAAGATTTTTTTTCTGGAATGATTAATTGTCACTTTTGTTATGTCTAACCGAATTAAACAAATAATGTCTTTGTACTTCACACGCAAATAATTCCAAAAGTGGATCTTTAACGGACCTTCATGCAGAATTCTGAAACAAGTTTTATCAGTCGCACTTTCTTTTGCCGTTAAAAAAGAACAAATATGAAAAATAGAAACAAAAGTGTTATTTGTTATATAAATAAATATAAATATTAAGTAAGAAAACCGCTTTGTTGCATATATACACGAATTTATTATAAAAATTCTGCTAGTTTAAACATAAGAATAACAATTTTTCACCAAATAATTCAATATTCCCTTGATGTCAAATTTTCAAAATGCAGAGACAAGATTATCATATCGTAAACTGTTTAATGACAAAAATATCATATTATACAGAAACAAACTATATAGAAAGTTGATTCAGCGTCAGTTTAATTCGTAACGTGAAAGTTATACGAAGTCATACAGTAAAAGAGGATAAAAACGCAACAAAACAAAAATAAATTCTGTAAAATAAATATATATATATATATATATATATATATATATATATATATTGAAGGTAGTATTGTATCATAGTGTGATATGGTAACCATACCATTTCTTATGTAAATGATCCGGCATTTGAATCTTATCCTCAAAACTGAAAAAAGTATGACGGGTTTTTTAAAATTTGGTTCCTTCTGAAATCTGAATAAGAATTCACAATGTAACACAATATTAAGATACAATTTCTTTTAAAACATTGCGATTTTTATATAGAAATGTTAGTAAGTTGACATTTTCCGGCTTCAAGCAACTTCTTTTGGATATGACGATACTTCCGGCTATTGAAAAGGATCTTTCAGACATTGCAGAGGTTGCAGGAATAGATAAATATTTCTGTGCTATTTTAAATGTTAACGGAAATAAATCTTTGTGATCTTTCCACCATAGCAGCGGGTCTAAGTTGTGGCCAATTTGGGGTTCCGCAACGTAATTTTCAAATTGAACTTTCCAGTCACTTGAGGAAATGAAATTAGACTGAAACAGGAAATCCAAAGCAGTCTCTGAAGACTCATCTGCTGTTTCTTGATCAGAAGGATTTTCTGTAACTGCGTTCTTCACAAAAGTTAACTTTTTTCCTTGTGAACTCATCTTCATGTGAAAGGGACTTGTATCTGGGATCCAAAAAGCAAGATATTTGTTCAGATGTTAAATTTGCAGATTTGTTAAATCTTTTATTCAGAGAGGAAATGGCTTCGGATTTAAATAACTTTATATAATTGTCATCCTCTGAGCTTTCAATCATGTGTGTGGGTTTTAATCCATGTATTATCGGTCTTACAAGAGATATTGTAACCATTTTTTCGTTACACAGGACTGTAGTGGCAACTTGAAAAGGTCTTAGGACTTTCACCATACTCTCCATGATACTCCAATCTTCTTCTGAAATTTCGAGGTTTTTAGAAATAGCCACTGTGGTTATTTGCCGGTCCCCAAGTACAAGTTCAATGGCGCTTCTGTTCCTCAGAAGACTCTTACACATATAGAATATAGAATCCCACCGCGTGGGACAGCTTTGGACCAGCCGCTCATTCTTCATTTCTAGTTGCTTTTGGCGCTTAGAAAGCGCTCCAACTGCCAAATCGGAATGATGGAAATGAGAAACAATTCTAGCACCCTTTTTAGTTATAGCTTCGTACTGAGGAACAGCAGTCATACAGTCCTTCACGACCAGCTGTATGAGATGAGCTGCACATGAGATGCTATCTTCTGTTTCTATCAGATTACCTGCTAATTCCATTGCTCTAGCACTGTCATGCACAACAGCCAGGATTTTTCCTATCAAATTCCAGTCGATCATGACAGAATTTAAACTATCTGCGATATTGATAGCAGTAGGTCTTTCCTCTAGAGCTTCAGTGCAAAGTATAAAATGCTGAAGACAACAATCATTATCTAGAGTTTGAACCTCCACAGATATGTAGCGGTCCTTCGCCCGTGAGCACCATTCATCCGTTGTCAGAGATATACTAGAGGTAACGGCAAGCTTCTTCTCAATTATGGATTGAATCGTATTGTACAAAACTTGGAGTCGTGATCGAATGGTCTGTTCGCAAGGGACCTTGTATGTAGGCTCCAATACTTTCATGAAGTCCTGGAAACCCTCTAATGACACAATCGATAAAGGTAGTATGGATGTGCTGATAAACTTAGCTACGGCTTGTGTTATAGATTCCTGCCTATCAGAACTACAAAAATCTTGCGTTGTTTCATTTCTTTTTCTCTTTTTCCGAGGTGGTTCTACAGTTCCAGAATTTGATGAACTAGACGGATCGTCAACATTTCCATCAGCACTGAAAACATATGTCATATTTATAAAAACAATTCTCAATGGAATCTGGCAATTAAACTAATTTTTTTTTGTTAAATTGAATATAACAGTCCATACACCATCCCCCGAAGTTTGGTTTGCAATAAAATAGTATCTACTTACACATTATATATAGTATTGTTTTCTTGTTCAAGCTTATGAAGTGCTTTGAGATGATTGGCAATTGTGGATGGTGAGCCGTAATAACTAAGACGTGCTTCACATAAAGAGCACTGAACTTCCTTGCTCTCTTCAATTATCTTTGCGTAACTCCACACCCAACTTCTTTTACGCGACATATTATATCTAATATTTATGATCTACGAAATATTCAAACTGAATATTTTTAACTGTCACTGTACCAGCCCGGGATAGCACAATATTATTTCTTTTCCGTCAACATGTAAACACACAAGTGTTAAGACTTTAAGACTAATTATAAGACTGTCCGGCATATGACAGGCTACACACACAGCGCAAGATGCCGGAATAAACATTTGTTTATTATTGTTTTTTGCACTGCTCGACTTACATACCAAAGTACCAATACAAAGCAGAGAGGATTTGTTTCAAAGATTCAGCACAATGCTACATAAAAGAAGTATATTTTTTATTTGAAAATATCTTTAATTTCAACATGAAAATAAGATTATATTGCGTTGAACAAAAGAAACTTGCTTAAATGAAACCATTTTATATTGTTCAATCAAGAAAAATACATTTTTATTATTTATATATAATTTTCTTGAATCGAAAGGAAAAAATGTTGGATAGAAAATAACACATTTTCAAATAAAAAATTAGAATTTTCTAAAAATATAAGATTAAATAATTTCTATTACAATATCCTTATTCTTAAAGAGAGCTAAGATATGCTAAGGTATGCTAATTATTAAGGTATGTTTAATTCTCACATTCCCAATTCAGGAAGCCTGCATCAAATTCAGACTCATTGAAATTTAAGATTATCAAATTTTTATAAGAAGATTAAAAATTGTTGTGTATATACGAAACAATGAACGCGTCAATTTGAGTATATAAGTTTTAATTTGACACTTCTTTCTTTTCTGTGTAGACACTGTACACTACACAGTTACATATCATTCTAAATCCTAATGAAAATAACAAGTAATCGAAAAAATGGTTTATTCGATTAATAATTAATCACAATATAAGTAATAGGCTCTGTTATAAAATAAATTGAAAGTAACGGGCTAAATAAGAGCCAAGGCGCTGTTATGGGTACGCAAATAATTCTTTCTTCTTTTGGTTATTGTAAACACCTTTTATTACATACGTTTCGGTCCTCCTATCAGACCATCATCAGCGGTGTCAGTAATTAACTGTCATTAAACAGAGAAATAATAAGAAATAATATTACAAAAATTATATACAAAAAGTCGTTGACGATTAAAATTTAGTTACGCGTGGATAATTAGTTCTTAAGTCGGCGTTAGGGATTCTAATTTTTCCATAGAAATTGATTTACGTACGAGATATGTTCGTGAGTTAATTTCTTCGTGGTCATCACGGACCTCACCAACTAATAAACTCCTCTCCCAATTCCAGTCGTGAAGGAAAAATTGTCGTGGTTCTTAAGGGTTGTCGACATTTTTACTGTAACTTAATATGAGAATTAATTTCTCGTTTGCGAATAAATTTGATTGATGATAAAACGATATGTTGGTGGAGAGGTGTCTTACTTCGTCGAGTGGTGACAGGACCGTGAGCCGTGAGAGACGATACACAACTGTCGGTTAACATTTCGAGATTTAGTCGTCGCGTGACATTGTGCGTGCGTGTATAAACAATGTGGATATCGAGATGATTGTTTTATCGATCGAATGACATAATCTGGCGCGCGATAGTTTAAATTTTTGACATTCTCTCTACTGTCGTGAGATAAGCCAGATGCATACTTTCGGTGTCGGTTTGTAGATTGAGGCTGTTTTTTTGCTTCTTAATAAAAACCATCTCCGACATCAACCGTTTTTTGTATGTATTTTCCTCATCCAGGATTTCTACCTCATCCCATGCGAACTCATGACCATTTAGCCTGTGATCGGTGATGACAGAGTGCTGTGACGTTCTTTTATTAATGTGATTGCGATGCTCTGTGATGCGAGTTTTAAGTAACCTGCCTGTTTGGCCTAAGTATGAGGCATCACAATCTTTGCATGATATTTTATATACTAGGTTGTTGTGTAATTCTTTTGGCAAGGGATCTTTTTGTACGCGAATGTACTTCCGTAATTTATTCAAGCTAGTATAGGACAGCTTTGCTTGTAGATCACGAATCACAGGTCTAAACTGTAAAACTCGCATCACAGAGCATCGCAATCACATTAATAAAAGAACGTCACAGCACTCTGTCATCACCGATCACAGGCTAAATGGTCATGAGTTCGCATGGGATGAGGTAGAAATCCTGGATGAGGAAAATACGTACAAAAAACGGTTGATGTCGGAGATGATTTTTATTAAGAGGCAAAAAAACAGCCTCAATCTACAAACCGACACCGAAAGTATGCATCTGGCTTATCTCACGACAGTAGAGAGAATGTCAAAAATTTAAACTATCGCGCGCCAGATTATGTCATTCGATCGATAAAACAATCATCTCGATATCCACATTGTTTATACACGCACGCACAATGTCACGCGACGACTAAATCTCGAAATGTTAACCGACAGTTGTGTATCGTCTCTCACGGCTCACGGTCCTGTCACCACTCGACGAAGTAAGACACCTCTCCACTAACATATCGTTTTATCATCAATCAAATTTATTCGCAAACGAGAAATTAATTCTCATATTAAGTTACATTAAAAATGTCGACAACCCTTAAGAACCACGACAATTTTTCCTTCACGACTAAAACCGGGAAAGGAATTATTTCGTTTATTAGTTGGTGAGGTCCGTGATGACCACGAAGAAATTAACTCACGAACATATCTCGTACGTAAATCAATTTCTATGGAAAAATTAGAATCCCTAACGCCGACTTAAGAACTAATTATCCACGCGTAACTAAATTTTAATCGTCAACGACTTTTTGTATATAATTTTTGTAATATTATTTCTTATTATTTCTCTGTTTAATGACAGTTAATTACTGACACCGCTGATGATGGTCCGATAGGAGGACCGAAACGTACGTAATAAAAGGTTTTTACAATAATCAAAAGAAGAAAGAATTATTTGCGTACCCATAACAGCGCCTTGGCTCTTATTTAGCCCGTTACTTTCAATAATTAATCAGTTTCAGCAATTAATCGGTTAACCGAAACCGTATTAACCGATTAACCGTTTAGTCAAATATTAAACGTTTCTTTTGGTTAAAACCGGTTAACCGATTTTCAATTAACCGACTAATCGGTTACAATCACGAGCCCTAGTTTTTAGCCATTGTCTCGAAATTTTCAGAATCGCTTTCTATGGTATCAGCTATATTATTAATAGGTGTTTTAAATTGTTGTATGGTTATATCGTCGGAACCATCGGAATCTGGCTCGGGCGTTTCGGCGGTATAAACTAAAGTATTTTCTATCGAACTTTCGTCTAAACTAAAATCAATTTGTCTAGGTGTTGATGTAGTAGGTATTGTCGATGTGGATGCGTGAAATGAATTGGAAGTAGGCGGTTTAGATCTAGGTTTCTTTCCGTCTACAGCTTGTTTATATAATTCTTCTATTTCGTTTTTATCGGAATTACTTCTTGTTCCTTTACTCATTCCTGTTTCCAAAAATCGCACATTTCATGCCGGACGAGCCCCCAATTTTTCTTAGTATGTTACGTCCAGACTTGGGAAAAGACAGTCAGACGGAAGGGCCGTAACTTACCGTCTCTCGAGACAGATGTTTTTAGGCACGTGCCTCGAGTCAAGTGAATTCTAAGGCCCAAACAGGTCAACGACTGGGAAGGTCGCTATGACTCTGTTCGTAGGACATTCACTTGATAGTCTCTTTTCAGTAAGAGAATTTAATCTTTTTTACGCGGCACGGGACCCTGTGCGATTTCGGAGTTCAGGAGAGAGTGCAAGGGGTCAAGAAATGATTATGAATTTAATTAATTAATTATTGAAATCTAGTTTATTCATATCAAAACAAATATATAAATATAAATATAATTCGGTTATAAAGGAGTTCTTGTAAATATGTTTCTGAGAGAGTGAGTGAATGTGTATGTAATGGCGCGGGTGTTACATTGGTTCGGAGGTCATCAGTCAGAATGCTTTGGGATAGATTCTATTATTAAATTTAAATTTCTGACTGGGTAATACAATTGATTTTTAATTAGGCAAATAAAATAGAATTAAAATGTGTGTGTGTGTGTGTGTGTGTGTGGTGATTCAAGTAATTTCTTCTATGACGACTGAGGATGGGGTATGAAAATACTCCTTAAAGGTTTCGATAGGAAGTGCGAATGGATAGGGAGAAAATCGGGTATACCAAGGGAGGAGGGTCCCACAAGGATATAACCTTGTCACTAATTCGAGCTCTTCGAAATCAATCGAATCAGGCCCAAACGAGATGGTTCCCTCCGGTAAAGGTAATTCCAGGATAGGGAATCTTTGAGCTAGGAACTCGAAACATCCGATATCGCTTATCTGTTTGATGCGAGCACGAGCCTCCTGGTTGAGATCGGGGGTGTCGTCATCTATGCAGATTACTTCGATATCGGCGTTGGGTTCAGGAGGTTGAGGAGAAGCGGGAGGAGAGTCATCAAGAGTAATTACTGGCGGAGAGTACGAAGATGTGTGTGAATTGATTGAGTGATAATTGTTAGAATCGTAGTGAGAATGATCGCTGGCAGTTAAATCTAAAATCGCCGCTTGAGCCCGAGCCAATTCCTTCCTCAGGCGACGGTTGCGCCGATTTCGCGAACGTTTGGCGACTTTTCGCGAATTTCGCCAAACGGGCTTCACTACCAGGAAGACAATTGATAATTGTTAGGGGAAGCCGAACGTTTTATTTAAAGAACAGCTCTTGAATTTAAATAAACAATAATTTTTCCAACTGATTAATGTTAGAATATATATATATATATATATATATATATATATATATATATATATGTGTGTGTGTGTGTGTGTGTGTGTGTGTGTGTGTGTGTGTGAGTGATAATGTCTATTTTTCTATATGGATGGGAACAGCCAGGATGAATGTTCTAAATGGAAAGGAAAGCAGGTCGTAAATATCATGAGTTTTCGTGAGTATCGTGAGTTTTCGTTGCAATAAGCAGGAAACCCGTCAACGATGTGTGTGAGTATCGTGAGTTTACGCTGCAATAAGCAGGAAACCCGTCAACGATGTGTGTGAGTATTGTGAGTTTACGTGAGTATCGTGAGTTTTCGCTGCAATAAGCAGGAAACCCGTCAACGATGTGTGTGAGTATCGTGAGTATTGTGAGTTTACGCTGCAATAAGCAGGAAACCCGTCAACGATGTGTGTGTATGAGGAAGAAATTTTAAGGGCCGATGGAGATTAAGGATGATTGTGATGTTGGAATTTGGTTTGAAGGGGGTGGGGGAATTGAGACTTGGAAATAGACAATTAAATGATAAGAGTTTACATTAAACATCCAAGAGTTATTCTGAGAGAAGCGAATATGAGAGTTATATGGTTTCTGACGACTTACTTCTTATAGAGAGCCTTGTCGTAAAGAGGTTGACCTTTAATTTAGAGGTGAACTCGGTTTCTCCGGTGCTGTTCCTTGAGAAGGTCAGCGTCGGTTATGATCGTGGTGAGCTTCAGGTCGTGGTGTAATTCAGAAGTGTTCTTGGGAGCACCACAGCACTCACTCGCGGACGATTTTTACAGAGTGAAAAACTCTAAATCTTTTTCGAGATTGAATCGCTGATTCAGAATTTGTTGCGCGGTCGGCCGTTATACGGTAACTGAGGCGGAAATCAAGAGAAGAAGTTGTCGTAGATGATGATCCCTTTGAGAAAAATCTCGGTTTATATTGCATTTTTGGTACATGCCCTCCGTTTGACAAGTGGAAATTTTAACGAATTAGGATTCTTTAATTATTCCACTTATGAGTTTTAGCTACCTCCTCTGTAGGGTAAATTAGAAAAGTGTAACGAATCGGAGGGTTTGTTTTAGTTTCTACGAATCGGAGAGCGTCTTCCAAAAATCGGAAATTCTAAGTATTACGCCTTCGGCGGCAGCGTTTGTCCGGCGTAATTTATGTTTGAAGAAGCGCGTAATGCACCCGCTAATGAAAAGGGGTGACTTTTATTACCCTCTTGAGACAGCGATAATGCGTATATCGCGTCTGCTGTCCGAGCGCACGTGCAGCTTTCACGTGCATTTGTCGGTGTCCGTCTTTTCAATTTTTTATTTATTACGATATCTGCTGTGGGAAAGTGACGGTTTGTCCATATTTTTCGGCTTCAGCTGTCAACAGCTCGCTTCTTAAATATGGACAGAGTGTCACAGAGTGTCTCTGAAATGTAATCTTTATAGCTTCTTCCCTTTTTTTATATGTATTGTTCCAGATTCTGTCTCATAAAAATGTCGCGGTGTCTATATCTCTATGAGTTTATTATGTCCACGTGTTATTTCTTAATCGTTTTGGCGCCTACGTGGCGCACTTGCCATAATAAATTCAAAGAGATTTTGACTTTTATGATTTTTCAAAAAGCTGCACGTGTTCTCAAGTCGTGGGAAAGAAAAGAATCGTGGAGTCTACAGGACGTAACAATAGTGTAAAAATATTCTATATGTTTATAATAAGATGTGTGTGTATGTGTGTGTACTGTAATAATTTCTTTTGTTTTAAACTTTTAACTTTTAACCCAAAAAGGACTATAAGCCTCCAATGGGTTAATAAAAATACAAGTGCATAGTTAAAAGTTTAGATCTTAAGAAATTATTATAGTATACACACACACACATCTTATTATAAACATATAGAATATATTTATATCTTTCTCTCATTTATAACAAAAATATATTATAGATTCTCTTATTTATAAAATAAATAAAACATCTCATTTTAAAAGTAGTTTACGCTATGCATAAAAGAACAAAACATCACATATTATTTAAAAATATTCTATATGTTTATGATAAGATACACATACAATTCTTTTAAATTAATGTTTTGACTAATGCATTTGTATTTTTATTAATCTAGTGTGGACTATCCCAAAAAGGACTCCCAGCATCACCGGGTTAATAAAAAAATAAATCTGCAAACATTCATCTGTTGCGGACTATCCCAAAAGGATTCCCAGCACCCACCAGGTTAATAAAAATCTAAAGTTTTATCATTTTGTTTAACTTTTAACGCTATTATAATTTACTCTGTGTGTGTGTGTGTGTGTGTGTGAGTGTGTGAGTGAGTGAGTGAGTGAGTGTGTGTGTGTGTGTGTGTGTGTGTGTGTGTGTGTGTGTAGTGTAGTGTATATATGTATATAATGTATGTATATAATGTATGTATATATGAATATAAATTAGTTTTGAAATGATCTAATTACTTAAGATTCAGTTGGTATGTTTTGATGAATATATGCAAACATGTATGTGAATGTTTTTAAATTGAATCAATTCTCTATAATTTCTCGATTCACTTTTGTATAAATGTCTATGTGTACATTTGTACGTGTATATTTGTATGTGCATTTATAATTATGTGAGAAATAGGATTTAAAAAACTGTTTTAACACAATTATGTAAAATCATCATAGCACGCTTTACATAATCCCATTTATTACATAATTCTAAATGCACATACACATATACACATACAAATGTACACATAGACATTTATACAAGTGAATCGAGAAATTATAGAGAATTAATTCAATTTAAAAACATTCACATACATGTTTGCATATATTCATCAAAACATACCAACTGAATCTTAAGTAATTAGATCGCATCAAAACTAATTTATATACATATATACATATATACTGCGACGACTTTTATTTCTCCGGTATGAACGGACTTTGCTGCCGTCCCGCTCTCGCCGTCGCGCGGATCTTTTCTTTTGCGCCAACGACGGGGAGTATCCTCGTTGGACGCGAGAGTCGAGCGGAAAAGTCGCCGACAAAAAGGGGCGAAAGGATCAGGGGGAAAAGAATAACGCGCTGAAAAGGAACGGGTTGATAGGAGTTCCGCGCGTGCCGTGCTGAAAACCGGATATTGCACGCGAAAGCCGAAGATTGGGCGCCAGACGCGGTCTCTCACGCGTCAATTCGCGAGATCACGAAATTACGCGAGCGTTAATTATCCGGAGTCGTCACAGGCGGACTAGCTCGCCTAACGGCAGAGGGGCAGGGTGGTAGTTGAAGGGACGCGAACTTTGGCAAGAGGCGACACTCACAGACAACGAGAAATACGGACGCTAACGGACACACAAAAAAAAAGAAAGCCAATAAATAAGAGAAATATAGTCGGGTTTATTACAAAAAAAAAAGTAGTGAATGAGATGCGCACGGAAAGAATCTTAATAGTGTGTGACAGTAATATAAATCGGAGATAAATAGAGCTAATTCAAAATAAAAGAAGAGAGATAATTAATAATAATTAGTTGAAGACCGGATAAAGTTCGCGTGAAGATAGGTATTAGGAGAAATATAAGCGGAGATAGTTAGAATAATGAGCCCATAGACGAGGCCCAGTGCATACAGAATCTGGGGTGGAACGACAAAGAAAAATAAATCATACTCTAATAAAGACGGTAAATCACCGAGGTTATAATTTCGGGTCTGAAAATAGGCGAACGGAATAGATTGCGTTATTCGATGGTAAACCCGACAAAAGAGGTACAACTTAATTCTAACATAAGCAAAAAAAAACAAAGTAATATTCGCGAGACAGATAACAAGAGCGCGACACGCGAAATTAATACTCGCTACGTTCGGTGGTAACGATTCGCATACGAGACTGGATGTCCGATCTCTATGTCGGAAATTCTTACAACGACGAGAACTCATACGCCGGGTCTTTCCCGACGGCACATTACAACGACGATTTTCGATTCCCAAGGCCTCGCCGGCCGGGTTAAATCGTTGCGAAATTTCCGGTACCACCGCGACGAATAAACGCGGTTGAAACGCCGACAAAGGCGGCCGCGCGACGCAATTCCTTCACATGCATTCACGCCGGGCGGCTCATGCACGCGCCTCGAACGTGACGCTTAATCACTCTCTTACAGACACATTAAATACGCAGACAGACTAACGCGACGCTTAATTATTTACAATTACCGAATCGCGACGCGAATCTCCAGAGCGACGATAATTCGCTACAGCGGCCGCGAAATCTTAACCATAAACACACTAATACACGAGGCCTGTGCTCTGCAGGCTCACGGGATCGAGATCGTTTGTCGTCGTGGCCGCGACGCTAATAATTGTATTAATTACTGGGCCTAGCCCGGACACTAAGAATTCACCAAAAGTTACAACGACGACGACAGAACGACGCGATCCCGGACGCGATCGTACGTGGCGTAATATACGGAGGGCAACCTCACCGGCACCTCTTTCCTCCTGGGGCTGCAGGATCGGTAACGCTCGTCCTCCTTCAAATCCTTCTCGGGACGGTAAGCGGGAACAGCGGCTCGAGGTCCTCCCTAGCGCACGTGTCGCGACAAGCTGTCTCTCGGATTCTCTCGATCCAGGATCGATGACCGGGGCCTTCCCTAAGGCTGCGCACGCGGGGTGCGTGTTATCGCGGCAAATCACGCGACGGCACGCGGCGGCACGCGACAACGCCGGTAAGCGCCAATTCCAAGGCCGTGTCGGGGGCGCAGGTACCCGCGATATTGCCGAAAATATTCGTAAGGCCCGTTCGACAGGGCCATCGTAGATTCCCCCCGCTGCCTTCTTTCCGATAAAAATGCCACGGGCCTTGCTTCCGCTTTTTCCGTCCGGCTCATGCGTCGCGTTCTCCGCTCTTGATTTGCGCTCGTTACCCTGTCGTGTTCTCCCCGGAATCTTCGCCGGTCGCCGTGACTCTCCTTTCGCTCCTGCCTCAATCGCCTCCGTATTCATTCGCTCGTATAAAAAAAATAGAAATAAAAATCTATGAGACTCGAAATTAAAACAATAACCCAAAACGCCTCTCTGGAGACTGCGGCACGGTTCTCATTAGTTTTTCGCCTGACGCGATTAGGGAGGAACTCGGCGGACGCGCGCGGGACGGCAACGTCACAATACATACATTATATACATATATACACTATATACATATATATACACACACACACACACACGTAGAGAGATAATACACACACACCCACATACACACAGAGTAAATTATAATAGCGTTAAAAGTTAAACGAAATGATAAAACTTTAGATTTTTATTAACCCGGTGGGTGCTGAGAGTCATTTTTGGGATAGTCCGCACCAGGTGAATGTTTGCAGTTTTATTTTTTTATTAACCCGGTGGGTGCTGGGAGTCCTTTTTGGGATAGTCCACACTAGGTTAATAAAAATACAAATGCATTAGTCAAAACATTAAATTAAAAGGATTGTATGTGTATCTTATCATAAACATATAGAATATTTTTAAATAAAATGTGATGTTTTGTTCTTTTATGCATAGCGTAAACTACTTTTAAAATGAGATGTTTTATTTATTTTATAAATAAGAGAATCTATAATATATTTTTGTTATTAATGAGAGAAAGATATAAACATATTCTATATATTTATAATAAGATGTGTGTGTGTGTGTGTGTATCTATATAATAATTTCTTAAGATTTAAACTTTTAACTATGCACTTGTATTTTTTTGAACCCGGTGGGGGCTTATAGTCCTTTTTGGGTTAAAAGTTAAAAGTTTTAAACAAAAGAAATTGTTACAGTACACACACATACACACATCTTATTATAAACATATATGTAAAATATTTTTACACAATCATATCTCTCATTTATAAGATAAATAAACATATTATTTTAAAAGTAGTTTACGCTACGCAAAATCACATTTTATTTAAAAATATTTTATATGTTTATGATAAAGTACACACATAATTCCTTTTGATTTAATGTTTTCACTTGTACATCTAATGTTTGCACTTGTATTTTTATTAACTCGGTGGGTGCTGTGAGTCCTTTTTGGGATAGTCTGCACCAGGTTAATAAAAATACAAGTGCATAGTCAAAACATTAAATCGAAAGGAATTGTGTGTGTACACTATCATAAATGTATAGAATATTTTTACATAAAATGTGATGTTTTGTTCTCTTATGCGTAAACTACTTTTAAAATGAGATGTTTTATTTATTTTATAAATGAGAAAATCTATAATATCTCTAATACCTGTGTTTTAATTACATGAATTTACTCTTTAGCTGTGATATACTCTTCAATCGTTGGATAAAGCTTCCCCATGAATCTTGTTACACATTTCCATGCATCGAGAGTTTTTCTCCATCTTTCATCCAAGTTTAAGACTATGTAATTATATATAGATTTTAAATCTGTTTCTTTGTCATTGGTAAAAGAAAGTTTTCCTATATTATAATAAATAAAAAAATTAAAAACAATTAATATAAAGTGGGAATTTATACATTCCGGTAATATTAAAAATGATAAACGGCTCACACACACACACACACACACACACACACACACACACACACACACACACACACACACACACACACACACACACACACACACACACACACACACACACACACACACACACACACACACACACACACACACACACACACACACACACACACACACACACACACACACACACACACACACACACACACACACACACACACACACACACACACACACACACACACACACACACACACACACACACACACACACACACACACACACACACACACACACACACACACACACACACACACACACACACACACACACACACACACACACACACACACACACACACACACACACACACACACACACACACACACACACACACACACACACACACACACACACACACACACACACACACACACACACACACACACACACACACACACACACACACACACACACACACACACACACACACACACACACACACATTGTGATTACTAAATACTACAAAATGAATGATATAATCCCTAAAAACCTACCTTTCTAAAAAAAGGTAAAAAAAAAGGCGCCAAGTACACGCGCCATAGTTTTTGTGAAAAACTTTCATATGTATTTTTTAATTTGCACAAGTAGTGTTATTTTAAACCATAACAAATATTTTACAAATTATTTTAATATTGTGTAAAACATCCTACAAAAATAATGATATAAAAAAATTGCGCCAACTAAAAATAAAAGCATATAAAAATATTTTAACCAAAAAAAGTTGTACAAAATAAGTAGTTGTTTCAATTTCCTACAAAAATAATGATATCAAAAAATTGCGCCAACTGAATAAAAATTTATGTTATAAAATTTATTTATTTTATTATTTCCAATATTAAGAAAAATTATATTTAATACATTGCAATATAATTAAAGTAGTAGGGCTTATATCTAAAATAGTTATTTTATAATTAATTAATAATATTGTACGAGGTAAGTATAGAGAAGATTAAATTAATTCTGAAATAAATATGTACTTACGTCATCTAATATAATTTTAACTGCATTTTCGGTACGTCCAGATATAGCTATAAGCCTAGGTAAATTATCGTCCGTTCCATTATTGACTTTGATTTTTGGATTTGATTTCAGTAATATGTGGTAATTAGCACCGCAAAATCCGAAGGAATTAATACCGATATAATCGCCCTTTCATTCTGTTGGTTCACAGACTATTTTTACTCTTCCTTCAATGATAGCAGTCATATTCTTTCGTGGACATTTAAAATGTATAGTAGGCGGTATTATACCAGTTTCCATCGCTATTAAAACCTTTATGAGATAAAAACATTTCTTATATCTTCGTAAAAATATCTTGCAAGCTCCATAATTATAATAAATAAACAAAAATAACAAGCAAATGAAAAAAATATTTACATAAACTTATATGTAGCATTGCATTATATAGTTGTATTAACTGTATTTTGTTGTGAACTCACCTTTGCAATTTGACAATGACCGCTAACGGGTTCGGAGTGTCCAATATTCGATTTCACTGAACCCAATAACAGAGGAAAGTCTCTTTTGGCGCATAAAGCTTCATCAATGGCTTGAAGTTTGACAGGATCATCGGCTATAGTACCAGTTGCATGAGCTTCCATGTAAGATAGCTTAAGAGACGAGATACCACATTCTTCGTAAAATTCTTCCAGTAACATTTTTTGTTTGTCAAATGATGGAAAGGTAATTCCTTCTTCTTTAAAGCCATCGCAGTTGGTTTTACCATAGACAAAAGTCGCATAGATTCTTCTTGCATCTCTTGCCTTTTGTAGATACACTACTACAGCTCCATCACTACGCATGTAACCAGTGCCTTCTTCATCGTAAGGTTTACAGTAGCCATCAGCAGATAGAACCCCTAAAATAATATCAGTAGTTCATTTGTTTCAAGCAATATAAAAGATATAATTTTATTTTTTTATTCTCAGTTTCTTGATTAATATACCAAGTACTTGAAGACTTTGATAAATATATGTAAGCGAATAAATTATGTCGTTCAAACACAGTAACTACTAGGTTTAGTCAAACACGATTAAACAAACATTGATTAAATATTATTATTTTGATAAATGTTTCAATAACTACTTTAAACCATTTGACAACGCAACAACTTTGAACGCAATAATATTATTTTTTTACATATCCAGCTGAAAAAACTGATGAGTTATAAAGGGATTTATGCATAAATTAACGCTAGCAACAATAGCCGCTTCGCAAATGCCAGATCGAATCATCCTGTAAGCTTCCACCATAGCGAAATGACTCGAGCTGCATGCAGTATCGATGTTATACGACAGTCCAATAACGCCGAGCCAATAAGAAATTCTATTTGCTGTCACGGAATTACCACTTCCAAGAATGTTTATTCCAGCAATCTATTAGCAAACGATATAGTTTTCATATTTAAAATATTTTCCGCATATTTAGCAATATTATTGTATACATATAGTTGTTGAATTTTAGATCCTTCAACTTGGAGTTAACACAAAATTATACAATAAGAGATCACACACACACACACACACACACACACGAGCTGTTACTTATGGAGAACACAATTTAATTATTAGAATATTACATTAATTTATTATAAAGAGAACTCGCAGTCTTAAGGCCATCACACACAAATTGACATAGCTGCATATGCATAGCATAAGGCCGTCTGGACCAATGAGCATCGAACATAAAGTCGCCATATTGATTTATGTTCGATGCTCATTGGTCCAGACGGTCTTATGCTATGCATATGCAGCTATGTCAATTTGTGTGTGATGGCCTATAAGCAGTGTGATCAGACAGGGCAAAACAACAAAAGTATTTATAACGTAGTCAATAACAACGCTTATCATTTTAAAGAAAATAAATTTATAAAGTGCGCAAATGTTTAAATTAAACATGAAAAATAATATTATTCACAACACTCCCACCTTTTGAATGTTTTAATGAGGTCGTCTGTTTGTTCATTTAAGTATAATATAATGTTTGAGACGGAGCATTCCGCTCCAGAATTTAAGCGTAAGAATTAATTAAGCACGATAATTACAAACAAACGAATAATATATTAATTATTATATTATATTATATTCTTCTACCAGTGTACTAGAAAAAGTCGAAAGTCGAACGTTCTCCTTGAAAGAAACCTAAAGTTTTCAATAATATTATCCTGAAAAAGAAGAAAACAGGAACAACATTAACCTTTCGCACACTATAAAAACTACATAAGAAAATAAACATTTCTAACTCCCTTTAGCCGTCAATCCATCGATCGAGATATATCAAGCATGCGCGAGGACTCGCGTGGGCCCACGATTAACAATCACGCACGTTGTCGCGCACCTCGCGCATGTCAAGTGTGTATAAATTTGAGAATGCCTTCCGGCAGCCAATCGAGCACGGCGCCCTGAGGTCACCTCAAATTGTTTAAAATAATTAGACGCGATTGGTTGATGAACAAAGAACGGCCCCTTTGCAGAGGGATTAAAAGATGCGCCCCTCGGCGACGATCGCTATCGTCAGCCTTTCGCTCGCACGTTAAAATCGCAGATAAACCGCAGCTAAACCGCAATTAATTTACCGCTTTTAACTTAGAAAAATTACTCGAAATTCAGTTACTGTACTTGTAAATACTTTATATATTTTTGTGAATATTAAACTTTTTTTTGTGTACGTTACGTGTGGTGACTATCTTCACTCAAACTCCTTTTAGTTAAAACGGAGGATCGCTCCTTCTCGAATTCCATCCGCGCTCGCGAACATTTCTGGTCCTTCGAGCCGGATTCTTCAGCCGGCAACCGCAAGTTCGCGTGTGGAACCCAAGTGACGTCAGTAGAGTGATCATCTGTGAAGGAGACAGTTCGTTATGAGCATGGACTTAAACACTCTTCTTCAAAGCCAGACCGAAATTCACGGCCGTATCTCTCGGTCGGTGGATAATTTAAGGAAGATGGGGAGCGCCAACATCACGCTCAGCGCAGTCGAGACCCGAATCAGGATCATCGATCAACTATGGGCAAAATTTGAGGCGCAACACGACCTCATTCGAGCAGGCTACAAGGAAAGGTTCGATCAAAGTGAGTACAGTACTTCCGACATATTCGAAGATACCGAGAATACGTACGTTTTACAAAGAAGTGCTCTCGATGAGTACGCCAACCGCTACAAGGCCGCTCCTGCGGCACCGGCTCCAGGTGGTGAGCTACTTGGCGATCGCGCTCCGAAGACCGCGCTACCCCGCATCAAATTACAAAACTTCTCGGGCGCGTACGCCGACTGGCCGTCCTTTCGCGACCTCTTTCAATCCGTCATCGGTGAGAATGCGTCCATCTCCAACATCGAACGGTTTCACTACTTGAGGTCCTGTTTGCAAGGGCCCGCTGAAAAATTAATACGTCCGTTAGCGGTGACAGGAGAAAACTACGACCGCGCGTGGGCGATCTTAGCTAAACATTATGAAAACAAAAAGGAGCTCATCCGCTCTAACTTCGCTGCGTTCACCGCCGTCGGAAGGATGAAAGGCGATACTGCCGAAGAACTCAGCCGAATATATCACGCAGTCACCACCGCCGTGAACGCCGCGGAAAGCATCGGTCGACCCATCGAATCAAACGGCATGGACCTTTTCAACCATTTCGTGATTGAACTCTTTGACTCGCGCACTCGGCTCGAATGGGAGTCTTCCACGTCCGACTCGCTCGACCCTCCAGATCACAGCACGTTGCTGAGCTTCATCAGCAAACGGATTCTCACGCTGAACGCTGCGAAGCCGAAGAACGTCGCCAAAGCACCGGGAGATTCGTCGCGGTCCGCGAAAGCTCATCTTGCGAAACGCGGATCCGATGCCGCTCAATGTGTAATCTGCAAAGAAAAACATTCTATTATGATGTGTCGGGAGTTCAAAGCCAAATCGGCAAGCGAGCGAAAATCCATCGTCGAATCCAGCAAGTTGTGTTACAATTGCCTCGGAAACCACCCGGTGGCAAGATGTCAATCATTAAAAAACTGCTTCACGTGCAAAGCGCGGCACCATACTCTGCTCCACGACGCCTACGCTGCGACGAAAGTCGCGGAGGTTAGCACTCTCTCCGCTTTCCGCGAGGAAGAAGACCGCAAGGCAATTCTCCTTGCAACCGCACGCGTTACGGTCGCCGATCGCTACGGCAATCCACACACGATCCGCGCACTGATAGATCAAGGGTCCGAAGTTTCTCTCATCTCCGAAGCTCTGGTCCAGCAACTGCGCCTCCCACGGACTCATTCCGCCGTTTCGATCATCGGCATCGGAGGCGCTCGATCCGGAGCAACTCGCGGCAAGGTAAAGCTGGCGCTCACCTCGAAAGCGACCGGAGCCGAATTCTCCGCCGTCGCATTCATTCTTCCGCGACTCTCGTCGTATCAAGGCACGACGACGACACGCAACACCGCATGGCCGCACCTCAAGGGGCTCACGCTGGCCGACCCGCACTACCTCAAAGACGATCCAGTCGACGTTCTTCTTGGAGCCGAGGTTTACTCCATCATTCTTGAAGACGGCCTAAGGAAGGGTGGACCTCAAACTCCCATGGCGCAAAGGACCATCCTTGGGTGGATTCTCTCTGGGGGATGTGGCGCACCGCTTTCACACTCCCTTCACGGCTCCCTTCACTGTACCGCAGATGACGAGTTGGTCAAGCTGGTGCACCAATTTTGGGAACAGGAGAAGGAACCTGCCGCTCCCGTCACTCTCACTCCGGAT
>CAXASD010000050.1:0-17857 GCA_963971435.1 Lasius platythorax | reverse complement strand
GGGGGGGAGAGGGATAGTGGTGTTGATGGGGGGGGTGTAATTTAAGAGTTAAGTTAAGGTAAGTAAGTTAAATTTAAGTTAAAGTTAAGTTAAAGTAAACGTTAAAGTTAAGTTAAAGTTAAGTTAAGTTAAGTTAAAGTTAAGTTAAGTTCAGTTAAGTTAAGTTAAAGTTAAGTTAAGTTAAGTTACGTAAGTTAACCTAACCTAACCTAACCCTAACCTAACCCTAACCTAACCTAACCTAACCCTAACCCTAACCCTAACCCTAACCCTAACCCTAACCCTAACCCTAACCCTAACCCTAACCTAACCTAACCTAACCTAACCCTAACCTAACCCTAACCTAACCTAACCCTAACCTAACCTAACCTAACCTAACCTAACCTAACCTAACCTAACCTAACCTAACCCTAACCTAACCCTAACCTAACCTAACCCTAACCTAACCCTAACCTAACCTAACCTAACCCTAACCCTAACCTAACCTAACCTAACCTAACCCTAACCCTAACCCTAACCCTAACCCTAACCCTAACCTAACCCTAACCTAACCCTAACCTAACCTAACCCTAACCCTAACCCTAACCCTAACCTAACCTAACCTAACCCTAACCTAACCTAACCTAACCTAACCTAACCTAACCTAACCTAACCCTAACCTAACCTAACCTAACCTAACCTAACCTAACCTAACCCTAACCTAACCCTAACCTAACCTAACCCTAACCCTAACCCTAACCCTAACCTAACCTAACCTAACCTAACCTAACCTAACCTAACCTAACCCTAACCTAACCTAACCTAACCTAACCCTAACCCTAACCCTAACCCTAACCTAACCCTAACCTAACTCTAACCCTAACCTAACCCTAACCTAACCTAACCCTAACCTAACCCTAACCTAACCCTAACCTAACCTAACCCTAACCCTAACCCTAACCCTAACCCTAACCCTAACCTAACCTAACCTAACCCTAACCTAACCTAACCTAACCTAACCTAACCCTAACCTAACCTAACCTAACCCTAACCCTAACCCTAACCTAACCTAACCCTAACCTAACCCTAACCCTAACCCTAACCTAACCTAACCTAACCTAACCTAACCTAACCCTAACCTAACCTAACCCTAACCTAACCTAACCTAACCCTAACCTAACCTAACCTAACCTAACCCTAACCCTAACCTAACCTAACCTAACCTAACCTAACCTAACCTAACCTAACCTAACCTAACCTAACCTAACCTAACCCTAACCTAACCTAACCTAACCCTAACCTAACCCTAACCCTAACCTAACCCTAACCTAACCCTAACCTAACCTAACCTAACCTAACCCTAACCTAACCTAACCTAACCTAACCCTAACCTAACCTAACCTAACCCTAACCTAACCTAACCTAACCCTAACCTAACCTAACCTAACCTAACCCTAACCTAACCCTAACCTAACCTAACCTTGCGACCGGAGGCCGCAGCAGAATTTCCGCTGGAACAGGACGGCGGAACGGCGTCGGAGTCCGGAGGACAGCAGCGGACGGAGCGCGGTGCCGAGCAGCCGCGAGTTGTCATCGACCGGTTATGACGGCGGAGCATCGGTCTGCCGAACGTTGACCGCGTCCGATCAATAGATTTTGGTTTCTTTTTATTTTATGTTTCGATTCGATAGATATTTTAAGTCTAGACAGAACGAGTCCATTGCGACGGACCAGATATATGTTTCGTTTTGATCCTGACCCGAGCGCGGGGATTGTCTTGTTTATTTCCATGAGTAATTTTGTAAGAGAGATATATATATATACATGTAGCTCGCGTATCGAGATACACCCTTTGTGATAATGAGATCAATTAGTCGATAAGTGCGATATACTATTTTATATTTTAGACTGTTTTCATATTTATATTCTATTATTATGTTTCTGGTCGTAGTAATAAGACCGATTAGCCGATAAGGGCGTAGACTAGCGATAAGTCGTTGACTACTATTATCAAGTCTATTTATAGAGAGTTTTTGATTATTTTTATTTCTTGTTCGCGAGACCGTTTGATTCGCGTGTTTATATATGTTTATGGGTTGCCCGGGACGGATGAAAGGGACCGAGCGTTGCGATGGGCCATTTATTTATTTATGTTGTGAGCGATGACCAAACAAAATATACATATTTTTATTTCTTTCTATAATAATACACGAATTTTATACCCTTGTTATACTTGGTGATCTCCGTGATTTCGCGCGGGATTTGCTAGCGTTGCGTAGGTTTACTTTCTCGCGGATCTGGTGCGACGCCGCAGGGATCACGTGTTTATTTTAATTCGAGTCATTCTGTTTTACCTTCTGCAGTTTGGTCATCATTGGCATGTTATTCGTCGATTATTTTATACTGCGACTAGGTGGTGAGTGCATTGACTCTCGACTTTGTTGAATCGCGTTTATTCATTCATTTCATTATCCTTTCCCCGCTTAATGGTAGAGTCATGCAAGATATAGATAGCGGAAGTGGAAGGAAATAGTCAAATCTGCATTCTGCAGTGTTTTTCGAAACTGGGTCAAGAGAGTCAGTGCACAGACCGACCAGGTGGAGGTCGACCGTGGAAAAGGTCGAGGTCGACATCGCCGGGTCGACATTGTAAATCTTCCCCCTCCACACGACAGAGTGGGAGATGCGCGGGAACGTCATCTACGAGTAGAGAATCACGCATCGGAGTGGGGAAACCGAGCGAGGCCAGGTGCCGGAGTACGATACGTGACTCCAGGTCAGTCGGTCCGCCATCGTTAAAGAGAACGGACGGGAATCCGTCGGCCCGGGAGCTCGAGTCTCTCGTTAAAGTCAAGTACTTCCCTCGAATCATTCGTCGATCGTTCGGAGCGCGTGGGCGCGTTATTCCGCGGTCTTGTACAGTGTCCTCCCTGTGGGAGTATCCTGAAAAATAAAGAATTCTGTGAAACAAAGTTTTCTCCGTGTCGTCCTTTCGTGCGGGTCCCCGATCCTGGTAGCGGAGCAGTTCCGGCCGAGGGAGAGCCACGCCGAAACGGAGGCCGGAGACCGGCTGTGGAGCGGCGGAAGAATCCCCGTGGAAGCAGTTTTCCTTGCCCGTTGGCTGGAGAAACGGGCTGGCGACCGTGGTGAAGAAGTCAGGTGAGAGAGCCTCTCTAACCGCGGCTGTGACCAATAAGAGGTTTCAGTCGCACCATAACTTTGCATATTGCCGAGAAACGGCGCGTAAAATCGCGGCTGAGGCTAATAAGAGGCTTTGGTCGCGTACTTATCTCGCATGTCCGGTCACAGTGACTGGGACGTTATTATCGCTGAAATTCGGTACGAAGGGCATTACGGTCGAAGGGTCTGCAACGCGGAGACGGAGTTCGAGTTAGATATACTTATTCGATTTAGGCTAACGCGGTTGTGAGAACTGTTTTTTCTACAACGTGTCTGTATGCACGAGGCAGTTACTGTTCACAGATAGAGAAAGCCCACCTCTCGCAGAAGTGGCGACCGTGACAGGACTATCATCACTAGCGTGATGACGCGCGAATGATAAAGTATTGTAGTGTCATTTCGTGTCGGAACCCGTTTATCGAAGAGTCGTTGCGTGATATAACCGTGGCACACTGTCCGACGGCGACACACGTGCTGCGGAAAACCCTATGTCGATTGAGCGACGGAGTCACCGTAAAAGTAGGCACACATTGATCGGTCCGTTATCTGAAAAAATAGAGACGGTACTTTGAATTATATGAAAAATTTGAAGCAGAAATTGTAACTCGTCAATAGTAAAATTGCGAGCAAATTATATTTAGAAGTTGGTGGATTCTTCGCAAAACCGCTTATTTTCTTAATAGAGAAATTTTCTCTCGTCAACGCAAGTTGCGAGGAATCGTTCGGTAGAACTTTTGCATACTCCTAACGGAGGATTTATCTTGTCAATTAACGTTGCAAGAATTAATTCGAAAAAATTCGTTGTCTTATTCTCCTAACAGAGAAATTTTCTCTCGTCGACTAACGTCGCGAGAGACTATTCGTAAGAATAATTATATTCTCCTAACAGAGAAATTTTCTCTCGTCGACTAACGTCGCGAGAAACTATTCGTAAGAATAATTATATTCTCCTAACAGAGAAATTTTCTCTCGTCGACTAACGTCGCGAGAAACTATTCGTAAGAATAATTATATTCTCCTAACAGAGAAATTTTCTCTCGTCGACCAACGTCGCGAGAAAGTATTCGAAAGAATAGTAGCATTCTCCTAACGGAGAGATCATATCCCGTCAACTAACGTTGCGGGTAATTAATTTGCAAATAATTTTGTACTCTCTCAACAGAGAAAATTTCTCTTGTCGACTAACGTCGCAAGCAATTTTGTATTCTCTTAACGGAGAAAATTTCTCTCGTCGACTAACGTTGCAAGTACTTTTGTATTCTCCTAACGGAGGAGGTTTCTCTCGTAGACTAACGTCGCGAATAATTATCGGGAAGAATTCTGTATTCTCTTAGCGGAGAAGATTTCTCTCGTCGACTAGCGTCACGAGAAGACGGAACGAACGAAATTTTGTATTCTTCCGACGGAGAAATTTAGCTTGCTGATCGACGCTGCGAGCGAGAAATTCGAAGAATTGTATAGCCTCTCGGTGGAGGAACGCGTTTAGACAACCAACGCTGCGAACGGATTTTTCCTGTTTTCTATATAATTATAAATATAGTTCCGTACGCTAACGAATAATAGCGCCTGACGTGCGAGCGACAAATAAGAAGGAAGAAGGTAAAGTGCAAAACTTTTTAATTTTACATTGAAAGACTTAACCTTTAGATTTATAATAAGCGAGCAAGATTCTTCGCTCGATCGCACGCTAATTACTAACATCCGATAATAAGGTGGTGGTATAACCGTTTCGTGGTCGACGAAATAAAGAAAGACCATAGTCAACTAACCATACTTGTTTCATTTTGTGCTTGTGCATCCTTTCGTTCTTCAGTCTAGCGAAGCGACGGTTAATATTCCGACAGCGTAACATCCGAATTATACAGCGGACTAAAATCGGGGACGAAATGCCGCAGGTACAAAAATCGCCGTCCAAGTCGGAAAAGATCCCGACGAGATCGCAGACGAAGGCCTGCGAGGATCCGACGGCGGGCGTCGGTAACGACATCGCGTTGTTGCGCGCCGAGATGAGCGGTATGCGCTCGATGATTTCTCGAATGGAGGAGGACGCGCGTAAAAGAGCCGAGGAAAGGAACGACGATTCGGTTGCGCGAAAACAGGATAGATTGATTTCGCTGATATCGGAAATCGCGACGCGTTTAGACGATCTGGAGCGTCGTGAGACGGCGAGCGTCGGTCCGACGGCGGGCGATCGCGAGACGGCGTATAGCGTGCCGACGGCAAGCGGTCGCGACTCGGAGCGCGGCGTTCCGACGGCAGCCGGTCACGGGACGAGAATCGTCGTTCCGACGGCGGACGATCGCGATATGAATTTTTTCGCTTCGAACAACGGAAGCGCGAACAACAGCAATAACGAGATCGCCGTTAACGCGAATAATTTATTCGGAAACGTGCGATTGCCCAGAGGCGGATGGCTAAAGGATCCGTTCGAGGATGTCAGTTTTACGGGGCGTAACGATTCGCAGAATCCCATGAAATTTCTGCGTAAATTTCAACGTATAGCGCGTTACGAGAACATCGGTGACGCGGATCAGTTGCATTATTTCGGGAAGTGTTTGCGGGGAGCAGCTTCCAACTGGTACGATGTACGCGAGCCCGCGACAATCGGCGAAGCGATAAACGCGTTTAAAGATCATTTCTGGAGCGACGAGCGACAGGCGCGTTTACGCGAAATAATATATACCGGAAAGTATAACGCTAAAGAGACGAAATTATCGATGGCGGAGTACGCGTTAGATTTATCTAGGCAGGCCAAGAGCCTGGAACCTCCGTTGATCGATAAAGAGATTATCAGATGCGTGAGACGGCATTTCGATACGCAAATTATGCGGGAGATTCGTCCCACGACGGTAGCTAATATGGAAGAATTTATAAAATTACTGGATGAAATCGAATTAGACGTGAAACGCGAACGCGAAGAGAGATCTCGGAGAGTCGCGAATTCCAGAGCCGAGTACGAAAACAATTCTTACAATAGGAACCGAGCAAATACGTCGCAAACATCTGGCGATTTCGGACGACGAACAATAGCCGGTACGAATTATAACAGTAACAATGTGAGACAAACAACGAGGAATGCGGATAGCGAGCAACGTTATCGCGCTACCGAATACGAACCGTGTAAATACGCGAAGGTTACGGAGAATCGTGCACCGAATTCCGCGAAAATATCCGAGAATTCGGGAAACGGAAATAATTTTGCTTCGACGAATCGCGAAAAATCGAAACGCGCGATAGGCGAGGTCGGGGTTAACAAGACACCGATGACGTCATCCTATAAGAACAAAAAGGTAGCGTTTATCGATAAACAACCGGATGAGAGCGATTTGTTAGAAGCGGAAGATGAGATCGAAGACGCGGATAATTCCGACGGCGAGAATTACGAGGAAGAAGACGCGACGGTCGCGGAACGCGAAACCGACGCGGATTTAGAAGTTAACATCATGCGAACGCGAGAGATTATTCGCGACGTCTACGAAGTGTCGATGGAAGATCATAAGGATAAATTGAATAGAGTTAGACCGTACGCGACGGTTCGATTCGCGGATATGAGCGTGAGATGTTTAATCGATACAGGCGCGCAGATATCCGCTCTGACGAAACGATTTTACGACAAATTGATAGATAGAAAAATCGAGATGCGAATATTACCGATTCGTAAGTTTACGTTACTCGGCGCATTCTCCGAAAAGGGCGAGCCGATAGCGAGCAAGGTTTTCCTGAGATTCGATCTCGAGGGGAGGATCTTCTCGTACGGTTTGTACGTAGTTAAAAACCTGTCGTACGACATGGTTCTCGGTTTAGATTTTTTATCGCACTACAAGGCGATCCTGCGGTGCGACGACGATAGATTCGAGGTGACATTCGATCGAGAACCCGAGATCGAGTGCGCGTCGGTGAACGCGATAACGATCGAGGAGGCGAACGCGGAACTCGATAAAATATTGAACGAACACGAGATCGTTTTTCGGGACGAGATAGGCCGCGTGAGTCATTACGAGCACGAGATTCGAATCACGTCGCGAGCCCCGTTCAAGGCGAAGACATATCCGGTGGCGGAGGTGCATCGTCAGCGGGTCAAGGATCACCTTCTCGAATTAGAAAGAACGGACATAATTGAGCGCGCTTCGACTCAATACGTCAATCCGCTCGTAGTCGTGGTCAAAAAGACGGGGGAGATACGCCTCTGTCTGGACGCTCGCGAAATTAACAAACGAATGGAGAACGATCACGACCAGCCGCCGACAATCGACGAGATTTTTAGACGTATCGGATCGCGGAAATATTTTTCAACGCTCGACGTGTCGAAAGCCTTTTGGCAAATTCCGTTGCGCGAATGTGACAAGAGGTACACGGGATTCAAGTTCGATAACCAGACTTACGTTTTCCGGAGACTTCCGTTTGGTTTGAAGACGGCCGGGTCTTCTTTCACTCGCGCGATAATAAAAGCGTTAGGCGACGATTGTCATGAATATGCGATCATATACTTGGACGATATTCTCATCGCGTCCGATTCGTTGGAGGAACATCTGAATCATTTGAAGATAATTCTCGACAGGCTGAGTCGCGTTGGATTTCGCTTGAATAGAGCGAAGTGCGAGTTTCTCAGGACGGAGATTTCGTTTCTCGGTCACACCTTCGATCGAGTCAAGGTGGAGATGAACTCCGATACTAAATCGGCGATCCAAAATTTCGCGAAACCGCGAAACAAAAAGGCGGTCCAGTCGTATCTGGGACTCGTTAACTGGGATCGACGTTTTATTCCGAACTTGGCGGAGATGACTAAACCGCTGGAAAGTTTGCTCAAGCAAAACGTAAAGTTCGAATGGCGCGAGGAACATCAACGCGCGTTTGTAAAAATAAAGGAAGCATTTCGCGACGCGAAGAGTTTATTTATAATCAAATCGAACTGCAGATTCGGTATATTCGTCGATGCGTCGAGGAACGGCCTCGGAGCGAGACTTTATCAATATCGAGAGTCGAATCCGAACGAGGGATTTACCGTGGCTTACGCGAGCCGCGGTTTGCGCGGAGCGGAATGCAACTATACTATTACCGAATTAGAATGCTTGTCGTTGGTTTGGGCGTTGCGCAAATGGCATATCATGCTGCTGGGTAGACACGTTCGCGTGCACACCGATCATCGCGCGTTGAAATTTTTAACGTCGTGCGCCGACGACAGCTCGAGAATCGCGAGGTGGATGGCATTCTTGAGAGAATTCGATCTCGAGATACATCATATACCGGGAAGGGACAACGTAATAGCGGATACGCTGTCGCGGAACAACGAGAAAAACGGTTTCGCTAGAAAGCCGGAAATCGCGAGAAGGATAGCCGCGATCGCGCGACCCGACGACGAAGCGGAGACCCTCCGCTGGGTCGAAATGATAATCGAGGCGCAAACGAGTCGCGACGATATCCGAGAGCTGCCGGAGAATGATCCGGGGCGATTCGCGATGCGCGACGGCATAATTAGAGTCGTCGGCGAGAGCGGCGACCGCATCGTCGTTCCCGAGCACATCGGCTGGGATTTGATTCAGCGAGTGCACGCGTACCTGCTGCATTTCGGCACCGACAAGGTCGTAGATTTCGCTAATAAATTTTTCTCAATCGTCAATCTCGAGCGAATCGTGCGCGACGTGGTGGCGTCGTGTCACGAGTGTATAGCGACCAAGTACTACACGAGACCGACTCGTGGCTTGGAATACTACGATCTGCCCGATGCACCGAACAAGATAATCGCGATAGACATCTTCGGTCCCTTGCCGCAGACACCGCGCGGTAATAAGTATATCTTAGTGATGATGGACCAGTTCTCGAAACTGATCCACTTACTCGTAATGAAAAATCAGAAATTTGAAACGATAACGCAGACATTAGATTCGCGATACTTCGACCGTATGCCCGTGCCCGCTGAGATTCTATCCGATAACGGCGGACAGTTTATTACCGCGAGATGGTCGGAGTATGCAAATCAGAGAGGTTTCTCGAACCGTAAAACATCCCCCTACAACCCACAATCGAACCCGGTCGAGAGGGTGATGCGCGAGCTGGGGAGAATCATCCGATTGTACGCGCACGACAGACAGGCGACGTGGGACAGAGTCGTGGGGCGAGCGGAGAAAACTATTAACAGCACTATGCATAGAAGCACAGGTTATTCACCGTACGAGTTGCATCCGGGGATGCGAGTGGAGGAGTTGTTTTTCGATCCAAGGTTGAGGTCGACGGAGTACGGTGACGGTGACCCGGATCTCGATGGGCAGTACCGGGAGAAGCTACAGATGGCGGCGCGAACGCTGCAGCGGCGAGCGACGCAGAGGAAGCGGCAGACAGATCGTCACGGAGAAGCGAACAGATACGACGTCGGATCCGAAGTCTGGATTAAACTTCATCGGCGAAGCGACGCCAGTAGACGCCTCACTAGAAAAATTCATCTAGTTTACGAGGGCCCGTATACGATTTTGCGCGAGGTTCGTCGGAACGCGTACGTGATCGGCGAACGCGACGGTACGGTTATCGGTACGTTCAACTCGCGACAATTACGCCCGCATCGCGTGACGCGATACAAACCAGCTGTCGCGCGAATGGACATGATGTCGCGCGACGAGTCGCGAGGCGAGACAAGTGCGAGTGTCGCGGAAAAGCCCGGCGATGTGTCGAGCGGCGACTCGAGTTTGGAGGTTATGGAGCCACCCTTAGCCGAAGATTTACACAATCTTCCGCTCGAGGAATCGCTGCGAGTACCAGTTGCGAGATCGTCGTCATCCGGTAAAACGGTCGCGAGTCAGACCGCGTGGAGACCCCCAGGGGTCAAGGGCATGCCCGTCACCGAGAAGGGCCTGAGACATATCAGGCGAATCTTCGGCGTGTTGCAGGGAAAATCCAAGGTATTCGAGGCGCGGGGATTTCTAGAGGATCGTCCCATCAGAATACTGTTCGACAGAAGAGGCGATTTTGATGTGGTCACCACCGCAGCTGTCAGACATCCAAGCGGTGACAGGTTGGATCTACAGCGCATAGAGAACCCTCAGAATATCCCGGCGTATCTCAAAGCGCAGAAACACGTCAGGGTTCAGGCAGTGTGTTGCCACGTGTCGGTCAAGGGAAGAACGATTCGTATACAGCCCATGCTGTTGCGCGGACAGGAACCTTGCGCGCTGCTCGGTGGGCACTCCTCGGAAAAGTTTTTTCTACAGGTGGCCAGGCGTTTTGGCAGCAAGTTGACGCGCAGAGTGCTGCTGGCGAAGGGAAAGCAGCTCATCAGACAGTGGATGGAGACGGAGAACCGGGATACGTCGCAACCTGTAAATAAAAAACACGGATTAGTAGAGGGAGAGTCGAGTACGATACCTACGCGTGAATCGATTCCGCGACGAAATCCGGTGTCCAGCGAGGAGGAGGATACGGATGTGGTATCCGACAGCGATCAGGAGAATGATCCTCCGCAAGCTGAAACCAGCTCAGCGCGTAGACCGTACGTTACTTCCTCACAGTGGCAGGAAATGTGGTCATCGGAGGATGAAAACAGCAGCCAGCGTGGAGGCAGTCCAGAGAGGGTGCGAGACCTGTCGGAGGAGAGTGACACACAAGTGGCGAGGAGATTCGTTCGATTCGCGATAAACTGTAAAAACTTACCACAGAAGGACTTAACGAGGGAAGACATCGTTGGATGCGATACCGTTGTACCTGAAAAGAAAGAGACAATAATTAGTGGCGGTGCAGTGTGGGAAAGTGTATCGGACAGTAATGATCTTTCCCTCATCGATGGTTCGAGACGCGAGTGTAAAATGAACGCGAAATTAACCATCGACGTGAATAAAAACAGTGAAGAGCGAGATTTTTTAACGCCGACCCTGCCGACTGACATCGGGGTCGACGTTGTGGAGGTAGAGAGCGCCGGCGGGCAACATAACCTCACAAAACTGTCACTGTCGCGATCGGACGCGCGCTCGTTTTCGCGCGAGACGATTTCGCGTGTGATTTTTAAAGCGGAGACGCCTGAGGCGGATCGGACTCCGCGAGACTGTTCCGGTGTACGGGAATCATCCGATAAATGTATAAATCCGGGGCGCGAAGAGGGGAAACGGGAAAAATTATCCGATTCTCGGGAAACTAACCTCTCACATTCCAGAAAGCCCGGTGCGTCGCGTGATTCGTCCGAGGAGGACGAGATGAGTTCGGATGACGGCGCCGGAGACGAGGGGCTGTCGCTGGACGAGATCCTGCGACGGGAGAACGAGGTCAAGGACCGAATCCGAGCCAGACTGGAGATGGTGGCGGAGAGACGGAGGGCCCTGGATCGTCTCAAACGACTGCGACAGCTGGAGGCCCAGTTGCAGCCGGCTCCGGGGGAGGAGACGGTGCAGAAGTATCGACGGGAGTCGATGGACCGCAGCGACGACTTGCTGCAATTGTGCAGAAAGTACTACGAGCAGCTGCAGTCGGGAACAGTCACGTCGGATGACTGTCAGATCGTCGACGACGACGGCAAACCCCTGTATGCCTTATCCATGGTGATGCGGATAAACAACCTGCAGGCACCAACCGAGGACGCTCGGCCGACGACGGTGAGGTACAACATCAGGGGAAATAGCGTTCGTCGACATTACGGCGAGGGCGACGCGACGCATACCGCGATTCCCGCGGTGGAGCGAGTCGTCGAACAAGTCGACGCGACACCGGAGGGGGGTATAATCATAGCATCCACCCCCCTAAAAAGCAGCAAACCTCGAGTGACGAGTTGCGTTACCGGGACATTCATCGACGAGGCGGCCCTTAGACGACCGATCCTGCCGGAGAGCGAGACTGGATCGAACGAGAAAGCGACCGTGGAGCCTCGTCCCATACAGGATTTCTCGATGAAGGATCTGCTCGGACATTACATCGGTTCCGTGCAGACGCCGACGGTCGGGGCTATATCGGACTGCCAGAGCGACACCACTTTGGAGGACGAGATCGCGGTTACGGGTAGTAACAAGAGGGCGCGATCCTTGGGAGCCGAGAGCCGCCGTGGAGCCAAGCGGATAAAGTCGAAGGGACCTCGCCGCACCAGTAAGTCGCGGCTAGCCCCCTTGGCGGGGGATATGCGACCGGAGGCCGCAGCAGAATTTCCGCTGGAACAGGACGGCGGAACGGCGTCGGAGTCCGGAGGACAGCAGCGGACGGAGCGCGGTGCCGAGCAGCCGCGAGTTGTCATCGACCGGTTATGACGGCGGAGCATCGGTCTGCCGAACGTTGACCGCGTCCGATCAATAGATTTTGGTTTCTTTTTATTTTATGTTTCGATTCGATAGATATTTTAAGTCTAGACAGAACGAGTCCATTGCAACGGACCAGATATATGTTTCGTTTTGATCCTGACCCGAGCGCGGGGATTGTCTTGTTTATTTCCATGAGTAATTTTGTAAGAGAGATATATATATATACATGTAGCTCGCGTATCGAGATACACCCGTTGTGATAATGAGATCAATTAGTCGATAAGTGCGATATACTATTTTATATTTTAGACTGTTTTCATATTTATATTCTATTATTATGTTTCTGGTCGTAGTAATAAGACTGATTAGCCGATAAGGGCGTAGACTAGCGATAAGTCGTTTACTACTATTATCAAGTCTATTTATAGAGAGCTTTTGATTATTTTTATTTCTTGTTCGCGAGACCGTTTGATTCGCGTGTTTATATATGTTTATGGGTTGCCCGGGACGGATGAAAGAGACCGAGCGTTGCGATGGGCCATTTATTTATTTATGTTGTGAGCGATGACCAAACAAAATATACATATTTTTATTTCTTTCTATAATAATACACGAATTTTATACCCTTGTTATACTTGGTGATCTCCGTGATTTCGCGCGGGATTTGCTAGCGTTGCGTAGGTTTACTTTCTCGCGGATCTGGTGCGACGCCGCAGGGATCACGTGTTTATTTTAATTCGAGTCATTCTGTTTTACTTTCTGCAGTTTGGTCATCATTGGCATGTTATTCGTCGATTATTTTATACTGCGACTAGGTGGTGAGTGCATTGACTCTCGACTCTGTTGAATCGCGTTTATTCATTTATTTCATTATCCTTTCCCGCTTAATAGTAGAGTCATGCAAGATATAGATAGCGGAAGTGGAAGGAAATAATTAAATCTGCATTCTGCAGTGTTTTTCGAAATTGGGTCAAGAGAGTCAGCGCACAGACCGACCAGGTGGAGGTCGACCGTGGGAAAGGTCGAGGTCGACATCGCCGGGTCGACATTGTAAATCTTCCCCCTCCACACGACAGAGTGGGAGATGCGCGGAAACGTCATCTACGAGTAGAGAATCACGCATCGGAGTAAGGAAACCGAGCGAGGCCAGGTGCCGGAGTACGATACGTGACTCCAGGTCAGTCGGTCCGCCATCGTTAAAGAGAACGGACGGGAATCCGTCGGCCCGGGAGCTCGAGTCTCTCGTTAAAGTCCTTGTACTTCCCTCGAATTATTCGTCGATCGTCCGGAGCGCGTGGGCGCGGTATTCCGCGGTCTTGTACAGTGCCCTCCCTGTGGGAGAGTATCCTGAAAAATAAAGAATTCTGTGAAACAAAGTTTTCTCCGTGTCGTCCTTTCGTGCGGGTCCCCGATCCTGGTAGCGGAGCAGTTCCGGCCGAGGGAGAGCCACGCCGAAACGGAGGCCGGAGACCAGCTGTGGAGCGGCGGAAGAATCCCCGTGGAAGCAGTTTTCCTTGCCCGTTGGCTGGAAAAACGGGCTGGCGACCGTGGTGAAAAGTCAGGTGAGAGAGCCTCTCTATCCGCGGCTGAGACCAATAAGAGGTTTCAGTCGCGCCATACTTTGCATATTGCCGAGAAACGGCGTGTAAAATCGCGGCTGAGGCCAATAAGAGGCTTTGGTCGCGTACTCATCTCGCATGTCCGGTCACAACCTAACCCTAACCTAACCTAACCTAACCAAACTAAAACTAACCAAACTAAAACTAACCAAACTAACCAAACTAATCCAGCTGGGGGGCTTCGCCCACCAACCCCCATGGGGGGGCTTCGCCCCCCAAACCCCCCAAAGTATCAGGAGAAAAAAAAAAACCTTCGTTTTTTTTTGTTTATACGTTCATAGTTTTTGCCGTTCTTGAGATATTCTCCCAAAACCGTATCTCCGAAACTATGACTCCTAGAGTTACGAGTCCCTATACTTTTTTTTTGTAGAGCCCATAAAATGCAACAAATAAGTATCGGGACTCGTCGCTCCGGGACTTACCGTTTTCGAGATATTCGCCGTAAACCGTATCTCCGAAACTACAACTCCTAGAGCGACGTGTCCCTATACTTTTTTGTAGAGCCCGAAGAAAGCGACAAATAAGTATCGGAACTCGTCGCCACGGGACTCACCGTTTTCGAGATATTCGCTGAGAACCGTATCTCCGAAACTAAAACTCCTAGAGCTACGAGTCCCTATACTTTTTTGTAGAGCCCGTAAAATGCGACAAATAAGTATCAGGACTCGTCGCCCCGGGACTCACCCTTTAAGAGATATTCGCCATAAACCGTATCTCCGAAACTACGACTTTTAGAGCTACGAGTCCCTATACTTTTTTGTAGAGCCCGTAAAATGCGACAAATAAGTATCGGGACTCGTCGCCCCGGGACTCACCGTTTTCGAGATATTCGCCGACAACCGTATCTCCGAAACTACAACTCCTAGAGCGACGAGTCCCTATACTTTTTTGTAGAGCCCGAAGAATGCGACAAATAAGTATCGGGACTCGTCGCCCCGGGACTCACCGTTTTTAAGATATTCGCCGAGAACCGTATCTCCGAAACTACTACTCCTAGACCGACGAGTACCTATACTTTCTTGTAGAGCCCGTAAAATGTGACATAAGTATCGGGACTCGTCGCCCCGGGACTCACCGTTTTCGAAATATTCGCCGAGAACCGTATCTCCTAAACTACAACTCCTAGAGCGACGAGCCCCTATACTTTTTTGTAGAGCCCGTAAAATGCGACAAATAAGTATCGGGACTCGTCGCCCCGGGACTCACCGTTTTAGAGATATTCGCCGAGAACCATATCTCCGAAACTACAACTCCTAGAGCGACGAGTCCCTATTCTTTTTTGTAGAGCCCGAAGAATGCGACAAATAAGTATCGGGACTCGTCGCCCCGGGACTTACCGTTTTCGAAATATTCGCCGAGAACCGTATCTCCGAAACTACTACTCCTAGATCGACGAGTACCTATACTTTTTTGTAGAGCCCGTAAAATGCGACATAAGTATCGAACTCGTCGCCCCGGGACTCACCGTTTTCGAAATATTCGCCGAGAACCGTATCTCCGAAACTACAACTCCTAGAGCGACGAGCCCCAATACTTTTTTGTAGAGCCCGTAAAATGCGACAAATAAGTATGGAGACTCGTCGCCCCGGGACTCACCGTTTTAGAGATATTCGCCGAGAACCGTATCTCCGAAACTACAACTCCTAGAGCTACGAGTCCCTATACTTTTTTGTAGAGCCCGATAAATGCGACAAATAAGTATCGGGACTCGTCACCCCGGGACTCACCGTTTTCGAAATATTCGCCGAAAACCGTATCTCCGAAACTAAAACTCCTAGAGCGACGAGTCCCTATACTTTTTTGTAGAGCCCGTAAAATGCGACAAATAAGTATCGGGACTCGTCGCCCCAGGACTCACCGTTCTCGAGATATTCGCCGAGAACCGTATCTCCGAAACTACAACTCCTAGAGCTACGAGTCCCTATACTTTTTTGTAGAGCCCGCAAAATGCAACAAATAAGTATCGGGACTCGTCGCCACGGGACTCACCGTTTTCGAAATATTCGTTGAGAACCGTATCTCCGAAACTAAAACTCCTAGAGCGACGAGTCCCTATACTTTTTTGTAGAGCCCGTAAAATGCGACAAATAAGTATCGGGACTCGTCGCCCCGGGACTCACCCTTTTCGAGATATTCGCCATAAACCGTATCTCCGAAACTACGACTTTTAGAGCTACGAGTCCCTATACTTTTTTGTAGAGCCCGTAAAATGCGACAAATAAGTATCGGGACTCGTCGCCCCGGGACTCACCGTTTTCGAGATATTCGCCGACAACCGTATCTCCGAAACTACAACTCCTAGAGCGACGAGTCCCTATACTTTTTTGTAGAGCCCGAAGAATGCGACAAATAAGTATCGGGACTCGTCGCCCCGGGACTCACCGTTTTTAAGATATTCGCCGAGAACCGTATCTCCGAAACTACTACTCCTAGACCGACGAGTACCTATACTTTCTTGTAGAGCCCGTAAAATGTGACATAAGTATCGGGACTCGTCGCCCCGGGACTCACCGTTTTCGAAATATTCGCCGAGAACCGTATCTCCTAAACTACAACTCCTAGAGCGACGAGCCCCTATATTTTTTGTAGAGCCCGTAAAATGCGACAAATAAGTATCGGGACTCGTCGCCCCGGGACTCACCGTTTTAGAGATATTCGCCGAGAACCATATCTCCGAAACTACAACTCCTAGAGCGACGAGTCCCTATTCTTTTTTGTAGAGCCCGAAGAATGCGACAAATAAGTATCGGGACTCGTCGCCCCGGGACTTACCGTTTTCGAAATATTCGCCGAGAACCGTATCTCCGAAACTACTACTCCTAGATCGACGAGTACCTATACTTTTTTGTAGAGCCCGTAAAATGCGACATAAGTATCGAACTCGTCGCCCCGGGACTCACCGTTTTCGAAATATTCGCCGAGAACCGTATCTCCGAAACTACAACTCCTAGAGCGACGAGCCCCAATACTTTTTTGTAGAGCCCGTAAAATGCGACAAATAAGTATGGAGACTCGTCGCCCCGGGACTCACCGTTTTAGAGATATCCGCTGAGAACCGTATCTCCGAAACTACAACTCCTAGAGCGACGAGTCCCTATACTTTTTTGTAGAGCCCGTAAAATGCGACAAATAAGTATCGGGACTCGTCGCCCCGGGACTCACCGTTCTCGAGATATTCGCCGAGAACCGTATCTCCGAAACTACAACTCCTAGAGCTACGAGTCCCTATACTTTCTTGTAGAGCCCGTAAAATGCGACAAATAAGTATCGGGACTCGTCGCCCCGGGACTCACCGTTTTCGAAATATTCGCCGAAAACCGTATCTCCGAAACTACAACTCCTAGAGCGACGAGACCCTATACTTTTTTGTAGAGCCCGTAAAATGCGACAAATAAGTATCGGGACTCGTCGCCCCGGGACTCACCGTTCTCGAGATATTCGCCGAGAACCGTATCTCCGAAACTACAACTCCTAGAGCTACGAGTCCCTATACTTTTTTGTAGAGCCCGATAAATGCGACAAATAAGTATCGGGACTCGTCGCCCCGGGACTCACCGTTTTCGAAATATTCGCCGAAAACCGTATCTCCGAAACTAAAACTCCTAGAGCGACGAGTCCCTATACTTTTTTGTAGAGCCCGTAAAATGCGACAAATAAGTATCGGGACTCGTCGCCCCGGGACTCACCGTTCTCGAGATATTCGCCGAGAACCGTATCTCCGAAACTACAAATCCTAGAGCTACGAGTCCCTATACTTTTTTGTAGAGCCCGCAAAATGCAACAAATAAGTATCGGGACTCGTCGCCACGGGACTCACCGTTTTCGAAATATTCGCCGAGAACCGTATCTCCGAAACTAAAACTCCTAGAGCGACGA
>CAXASD010000049.1:0-51000 GCA_963971435.1 Lasius platythorax | reverse complement strand
GTTGCTGGACAGGTACTCCAACCTCACGAAACTATTAAGAATTACCGCTCTCTGCCGTAGGTTTGTCTCACGTTTGCGTAAGATACCGCAATCCACACTACCGGAGCATCCGTTGACACCGATGGAGATCGAATGGAGCCGCAAATTCTGGGTCCGAATAGTGCAGCAAGCATGGTTTGCCTGCGAGATTGAGATCATCTCCAGGAATGAACAACTACCCAAGTCCAACCCCTTAGTGCGACTCACTCCATTTCTGGACCAAGAGTTCAGTTTGTTTTTCGTTCATTACGAATAGTTCATCGGCCATTCATATAGAGGTGGTCACGGACTATACTACCGATGCCTTCATCGCAGCGTATAAACGATTTACAGGCAGACGATGAATATGCGCTACGTTGCAAAGTGACTGCGGAACCAACTTCGTCGGAGCAGATGCGGAGTTGAGACGTCAATTTGAGTCGTCATCCAAAGATCTTCACCATCTTGCTTCACTACTGGCTAACGACAACACTAAATGAAGATTTAATTCTCCCTCAGCGCCACACTTCGGAGGAAAGTGGGAGGCTGTTGTTAAGTTCACCAAATATCATCTGAAGCGAGAACTAAAAGATACTGTGCTAACATATGAAGAAATGACGATCATCACAACGCAAGTAGAAGCTGTACTGAACTCCAGACCGCTCTGTCCGCTGTTCGACGACGCGACGGATTATCATGCCCTAACTCCTGGGCATTTTCTGATTTTCACCTTTCGGCTAGCACTATGAATATCACGAATGAAAGTATAAAATTTTCTGTACTATAGTCCCCAATTGGACGAAGGTCGACCTTCCTAAACTATTCGTAATGAACGAAAAACAAACTGAACTCTTGGTCCAGAAATGGAGTGAGTCGCACTAAGGGGTTGGACTTGGGTAGTTGTTCATTCCTGGAGATGATCTCAATCTCGCAGGCAAACCATGCTTGCTGCACTATTCGGACCCAGAATTTGCGGCTCCATTCGATCTCCATCGGTGTCAACGGATGCTCCGGTAGTGTGGATTGCGGTATCTTACGCAAACGTGAGACAAACCTACGGCAGAGAGCGGTAATTCTTAATAGTTTCGTGAGGTTGGAGTACCTGTCCAGCAACTCCCAGTAGGGTAGTTGTCGAGTGACGGCTATCATGGCGGTTCCCGGTCGTTCTTCCAAGTCGACGTCTTGTGCAGGGGTAAATCCAAGTGATGGCCAATAAGATTTTGAACGCGATAGCCAGTTCGGTCCCTTCCACCACAATTCGTGACGACTTAGATGCTCTGGGTTCAAGCCGCGAGAAGCACAGTCGGCAGGGTTGTCCTTACCGGGCACAAAACGCCGTGTTCCGTTTGGCAGAAGCTCATGTATAGCGGATACTCTGTTATGGACAAAGTCCTTCCAGCGAGCGGGATGGGCGGTGATCCAGGTAAGTGTTACGGAGAAACCGTCCAACAGGTCACTGATCCGTCCTCTAGTTCAAGTGCTCGTAAAGTATTCTTAATTAAACGCGTCAATAGCAGCGCGGCAGTAAGTTCAAGGCGGGGAATGGAAAGTCGTTTGATTGGTGCGATCTTTGTTTTGAAGCACACCATTTGTGTTGAAGGCTTATTGTTCTCATCCACGATCCTTACGTATATCACCGCTGCCATTGCTAACTTTGAGGCGTCCGAGAATCCATGAATTTCAACTCGAGCATGGGTACGCACGTTACCGAGCCACCTTGGTATCGATAATTGATCAAGTTGTTGAAGCTGTTGTCGAAAACTCCTCCATCGTTGTTGTAACTCAGCCGGAAGAGGGTCGTCCCACCCCGTCTTTGTTAACCAAAGTTCCTGGAGAATGATCTTGGCCTGAACTAGAATTGGTGAGATCAGTCCCAGCGGGTCGTACAATCTCGCTATCTCAGACGATATTATTCTCTTTGTCAGCTTGGGGATGTCGGATGTCGGTGTTGCAGAGAAATGAAATGTGTCGGATTCAGGTTTCCACACAAGACCCAGAATCTTGCAGAGTTTAGGTTCGATCTCGACGTTCGGTAGTGAGATGTCACGGTTTTGAGGTAAAATTTGAGGACAATTGCTGTTCCATTTCTGCAACGGAAATCTGCCGGTTTCGCAGAGTAGTATTAGCTGTTGCAGTTTCCTTTGCCTCTAAAATAGAATCCGCTCCTTCGAAAATGTCGTCGACATATCTGCCCTTCGTCAATAGGACGACTGCCTTGGGAAACCGATGACCTTCATCGGTCACCAACTGCTGCAACGCGCGTAGTGCAAGGAACGGGGCGCAATTGAGACCATATGTCACGGTGGTAAGTCGATAGACAATAAGGCGATCCTCGTCGCGCCAGAATATCCTCTGTAAGTCCCAGTCCTCTGGATGTACTGCAATCTGCCGAAACATTTTTACTATGTCGGTAGAGAAGAGAACTCTATGCGTGCGAGTCCACAGAAGAACTTCCGATATGCCAGTCTGAAGCTTGGCACCGGCGTGCAAAATATCGTTCAGAGAGCAGCCATTACTCGTGCGGCTAGACCCATTGAACACAACTCTAAGCTTGGTGGTGCGACTGCTTTCCCGTAGTACTCCATGGTGAGGCAGATAATAGACGGGGGATGATCGTTCGTTGGAAGTGTCAGCCGCCACCATGTGTCCTAAGTTCTTATATTCTTGAATAAATTCTTGGTATAGTTTTCGAAATGACGGATTGGATGAGAGCTTTTGTGAGAGTCTATTGAGACAGTGAATTGCCCTCGACCTTGAGTCTCCTAATAGAGACGGTTCTGATTTGAGAGAAAGGCAAACAATGTATCTTCCCGTTTCGTCTCTGGAGTAAGTTGACAGGAAATGACGCTCACAATCTTCTTCATCCTTGCTTAGCTTGAAAATCTTAGATTCTGGTAGCTCCTCCTGCGTCCAAAATCTGACGAGGAGCTCTTGTAGATCATGATCAAGTGTGCAATGATGAGCTTGGGCTGGTGAAGTTATACTGTCAGTCGAGATGGTTCCGGAGAGAACCCATCCAAAGATGGTTTGTTGCGCAACAGGTGATGGTGGTTCACCGCGAACTAAGCCTGGCAGAATCACTGCGCCGTAGTTATCCGAGCCGATAATGATATGAATAAGCCCGGAGGAAGCAAAGTCGGGGTCGGCGAGTTGAAGCCCGTTTGTATGAGGCCAGGAGCGAGCGATGGTGTTGTAAGGCGGTATCTTGGTCGTTAATCGAGACAACACATAGGCATCGATGGTGCAAGCAGAAGTAGCCTCGTAAATAGAGTGTAGATGTAGGGAGACAATTCCTTTGGTGCGGCCTGAGTAAGTGCCACCAATGCCGAGAAGCGGTATCGATGCTGCAGATCTTCTTAGTTGTGCACGTTGTACTGACTCTTCTGAGATGAAGGACAGTTCTGATCCTTGATCAATTAGTATTCGCGCGGGATGGAACTCACCGTTCCTTTTCCTTAACAGAGCTCTACTGGTGGCGAGTAAAGTAAGCTTCCGCGAGGTGAGTGCTTGCCTAGATTGATGTGCACATACTATTGGTTGTCAGATCGTCAGGGTTTGAGTTTGCTCTTCAGGTTTCGTCGATTCGGTTTTCGATTGTGTATCTACAGAAGCTTTGGTGGACGGCGTGCTATGGTCGTCGTGTATCGTAGTGTGGTGCTTCTTTCCACACTTTAGGCATCGCTTGGTGGAGTTACATCTGCTTGCTGCGTGGGGACCGAGGCAATTGAAGCATCTATGTTGTTTCGAAATGATGTCCCGTCGTTGCTGGAGTATTTTAGACTGGTAACGATCGCATTTTGCGAGGTAATGTGAGGATCCACACAACGAGCAGGTAGAGGTGCTGTTGGAGTTTGAGGAGGTGGCGACATGAGCGGCAATCTTGTTGCGTGACTTCCCTGAAAAACGCGCGTTATATTCCTTCGACGCTTTGAGGATCGAGGTGTGCAGGTCAAGGTTTTCCAAGGCTTTCGTTCTTCCAACCAGAAACTCTTGGAACTGAGCGTACGTGGGATAGCTGGAGAATGACCCGAGTTTTACCTCCCATGCCTCACGAGTTTCGGGATCAAGCAATAGCACAAGTAGATGTAGTAGTAGAGGGTCCCGATGATGCACGGTATAACCTAAGGCTTGTATGGCACCCATAGCCTCCGATATGGTTGTTAGGAGCGCTCTCAGACCTTGTGCTGACTTGGTTTTGAGAGGCTTTAAATTGGTGATTCGGTCAAGTTGAGCAGTTACCAGGAATCTTTGGTTCTCGTACCTGGAAACCAATAAGGTCCACGCAACAGCGAAGTTGTCACCTGATACAGGCAAGTTACATACTAGACGAGCAGCCTCTCCAGTGACGCACGTCTTCAAGTAGTGCATCTTTTCGACGCTTGATAAGTCTGTGTTGTCTCGTATCAAGGCGGTAAATAGGTCGTGAAATGACCGCTAGGATTGGTAGTCTCCAGAGAAGCTAGGAAGCTTGATCCGAGGCAAAGCACTACGTGGCATCATGGAAGTTGTAACTCCATGATCGGAGAGCGTAGCTCTTGAATGTCGATCTATAGTGTCAAGCTTATCTCGCTGCGTGAGTAACTTGGCGCGAGAATAAATGTAAAATGCTTGACAGCGCTCATAAATCCGCTCCCTGATATACGGCTGCTCGCTCAAGGACTCAGTCTCCGACAGGCACATATTCTCGTCTTCCTCCTGAAATTTCGTCCAGTTTTGATCAAGCATATCTAATCGTGTGATGATCAGTTGACGAGACAATCTCGATACGTCTGCGTCGTCAAGTTCGGCTGCTTTCTGAATGAGGTTGAATCGGCTCCTTTGATGATCTATCCTTGCGTCTATGTTGGACATCTTGAATGACGGGTATCTGGCTCGAAGGACTAAGGATTCCTGGTATATATATTGAATACGTTAATAAATATACCTCTTACATATTAGAATGTATAGTCAAATTATGTATATGGAATGTACGTATTTAGAGATTATAAAATGCATGTATATATTATGTACAGCAATGTATATACATATTACATACAGTAAAGTATATAAAAACTATGTATCTACATTTCACATACGTAGTACATACATAAACTGTGTGTACATATAAAATACATCAATGAATATACCTCTTACATATTGTAGTGTATATCTAAATCATGTATATTAAATGTATGAACATGCAACATACAAGATATTATTTTTATGTTATGGAAGTAAGATGTATATTCATAGAATATCTAATGTTATATGGGCATGTACTGAACGTAATATCATTTATGCAAATTTTTTTTAAGAGTAAATCGAGATGGTCTTTTAATTTATTAGTGCTAGGACACGCTTTGCAATCATTAAGAAAACATTGTTTTGTTGGCTGACGACAGACCAGTAAACTAAGACAATCATCATAATTTAAAAAAAAAAAATCCGAATTCATTGTTAATTTAGGCAAATTAGTAGCAACTAGTATATAGTTTGCAATTATGATGAATTATGCACACACAGACTGTATGAGTGGCACTTTCTCCAGCTATAACGCAGTGTTGTGGTCGTAATTCACAAAATTTTTAAAATCCAACTTTCACTTCTGGGTTCTTTTGACAAAATTTATAATATAAATCTCTTAATTGAAATAAAATCAATCTTTTTTGTTACAGGATTTTTTTCATCAATTACAACAGCTCTTTTATTTTTTATTCCAGGGGGCATTCTATCGTCTAATTCGTAAAATTTTACTATTTCACTGATTGTAGTTTCTGGTAACAAAGAACCAATTTTTGGAGGTCTAGAAAAAGAACCATTTAACTTTTTCAATTCTTTAGCTTTCCTTACCGCATGAGTAGTGGCATTGAATTTAGAAGAAATTTTTTTGATTGTCCATTTTAATGGAAGTATTGTTAATATAGTTATTCTATCAGAGTGATTCGATGGAAGAGAAAAAAATTTTTTTTTCAAATTTTGTAAAATTTCAGTCAAATCTTTTGCAGATAAACTGGAAGTATTTTCTGATGTATCAGAGTAATAATATTTGGATTATTATAACTTGCATTTAGACTACTGGAAGAGGCTGATAGATTACTAAAACTCATGTCAGAGTTTTCTGATTGGGTATCATTATGTTCATATAATTTTTTTCTACATTGGCAAATCATACTTTCACTAAGAATTGATGGAAATTTAATTTTTAGAGAATCTGAAACACGCCGCAAGTCTTTTCCTATATGCCCGTTTAGGTTGTAAGAATTTACACACTGATCTTTTCTAAACGACTTTATTTTTGGAGTCTATAATAATTAATTAAAGTTTGAAAACCTAATCTATTGGAGGAAAATTATGGTGTGCAATCAAATATTTTATAAAATTGACAACACATTACATTTAAGGGGTCGAATTAATTTTTATAAAGTAATTGAAGAATATTGGGATCAAATGAAAAAATGCAAAAGTTAAAAGAAAGGATTCAACGTAGTTCAGTAATGTGGAAGAATAATATTTTTTAACTATTATTTTTGTAAGTTTACTATTGTTTCGACAATAAATCATCAACAGGACCAATTGAAAATATTCGTTATTTAAACATCATTCTCGACTATCCGAACGGTAAGAGAGCATATGTAGGTCATATAGTCATAGGCAGCTGCTGTCTCCAAACTATGTGCTCACTATATCGTATCCTTCATTTTGAATTTCGCAATTGTAACAGCAGATTTGTAATCAGCAACCTCAAAAATTAATTAGTACAGACTTTCATTGAAAAAATTGATTATTTCGAAAAATATCGAGTATACAATCGCTATATTGGATCCGCCATCTTGAATTTCGTAATTCTGACTACATACTCGTAATCAGCGACCTCAAAAACCTATTAGAACTGACTTTTGTTTAAAAAATTGATTATTTCGAAAAATATCGAGTATACAGTCGCCATATTGGATCTGCCATCTAGAATTTTATAATTCTGACTGCAGATTCGTAATCATCGACCCTGAAAACTTACAGAGATACCAGAAAATTGAAATCGTATAACAATTTACACATATATGTTTAGTTTTCTCAAAACTTTTTTTAAGGTTACTTAAAAAATGGCTCCGTTCCAGGCGCTATGTCGAAGTTTTTCAAGAGCGCCAAGTAGCATTTAATTTTACATGAAAAAAGCAACAATTTGACCCCTTACACGTTTATGTGGGTTTCGACCAATTTTGGCTTGAGCCATTTGCGTTTTCGTATGGAATGACCTATATATGTATACATATATGTATATACAGGGTGTAACAAAAAGATGGGGACAGACTTTGTGTGCTTGTAGGGGGGGTTGATATAAGTAATTTGAGTATAGGAATGCATGTCCGCTGAAGCCTCGTTTCCGTGCTACACAGCTGTGAAGTTGCCTAAATTTCCTGTGTAGGTAAAGTGCCTTTTTGGTAATAGATAGCGAAAAATTTTATTTGAGAAAGCTATTCGGAATTCAAAATCAGGTCTGTATACCAAATTCTAAATCAATCGGTCTGCTTTGATGTTTTTACTGTTTTACATTAGGTCAAGTATGCCATAAATCACAAATATGTATTAGGGAGCAGGTTATGGAGTAAACAATGCAACCTTGGGAGTTTGATGTTTATTTACATACATATTACAACATGTGCTCGAAATTACTTCCCCAATTGTCAATGCACGCTTGACAACGTCGCACCATCGATTGTCTTACTTGCGCCAAGATGTTTGGCATGGCTTGCGTTATCTCGCAGGCTGCCATGATGCGGGCCATCAAATCCTCTTCCGACTCGATCGGGGTGTCGTACACGAGGCTCTTCAGGTGCCCCCACAGAAAGAAATCTAGGGGGGTGAGGTCTGGTGACCTAGGCGGCGGCCACTGAACTGGTCCAGTTCTCCCAATCCAACGCTCTCCAAATGCTGAAGGTGGTTGTGAGCAGCAATGCTGCAGTGAGCGGATGCCCCGTCTTGTTGGAACCACATCACTTGACGAAGAACAAGTGACACCTCTTCAAGCAGGCCTGTTAATACCTCCTCGAGAAACCTGACATAAATAGGACCATTCAGGCGTGGGGGCAGCATGTATGGCCCAATAAGGTGATCGCCAATGATGCACATCCAGATATTTATTCCAAACTTTTCCTGATGACGGGATTCAAATATTTTGCGAGGGTTACCTTCGGCCCAGACATGAGAGTTCTTGGAATTAAATGTACCCTCACGAGTGAAACATGCCTCATCGGAGAACAAAACAGTGGCAGGGAACTGGGGATCGACGGCACATCTCTCAAAAAACCACTCCGCGAAAGCCACCCTGCGAGGAAAGTCTGCAGGTGAAAGTGCCTGCATCTTCTGCAAATGATATGGGTACAACTGCTGTTCGTGCAATATCCTCCAGACAGACATGTGATCCTGACCCATTGTATGACCGACAGCGCGGGTGCTCGTTCTTAGGTTTGCTTTAAAGTGAGCCAAAACTTCTTCTTCGAACTCAAGCGTTCGGATTGACCTGGGTCGCCCACTGTCACGCTGTCGATCTTTAAACGAGCCTTCTTCACACAGCCGCCGATGAAGGACGGGAAAGAGTTTTAAATTCGGATGGCGCCTTTACGGAAAGCGCCGCTGATAAATGCGCAGAGCGACCCGACTTTGTCCTTTAGCTTCCCCATATGCGTAATGCATATCTGCAAGCTCCCGCGTAGTAAAACTCTCCATTTTATACTTATAGCACTTACTAACCACGGATCGAAATTTTGAATAAAAACAAAATACTATCAAATATGTAAATAAACATCAAACTCTCAAAGTTGTATTGTTTACTCCATGACCTGCTCCCTAATACATATTTGTGATTTGTGGCATACTTGACCTAATGCAAAAAAGTAAAAACATCAAAGTTGGCCGATTGATACAAAATTTGGTATACGAGCCTGATTTTGAGTTCCTAATAATTTTCTCAAATAAAATTTTTCGCTATCTATTACCGAAAAGGCACTTTACCTACACAGGAAATTTAGGCAACTTCACAGCTAGCACGGAAACGAGGCTTCAGCGGACATGCATTCCCATACTCAAATTACTTTTTTTTTTTTACGAGGGATGAGGAAATGCATTATGCACGCCGGACAGCCCGTACTGACCGGCAGTGTGGGACTCTCACCCACTAAAACCTCACCCCCGTTGTCAACTCTGGCCATAGCGCCGGGAACTCAGAAACCCGCTTGCGCATGACTGCCTGAGAACCCGGCTAGCCAAGTGACACATCCATAATCCATCCATTCCCTTCCTTGTTCCCAGAGCCGACCCACCCTAAATAAAGTAAAATCCGACAAAAAACCCCTCCCTTTATAAACCTGACCGATACCCTGTACGAGTGTATTTGTGTGTGTATGTGTGTGTGTATATATGTGTGTTTGTGTGTGTGTAGAAAGACCCAATACCCTTAAGCCCAACCCTTTTCCGATTGCAGAGTGTAGATACACAAGTGTATCCACATCTACCCCATCCCCTCCCCTTGAAACATGAAAGTATATATACTCAAGTTTTAAGTTCGAAAAACGCGAGAATATACCCCATTATTTACAAGAACCTCCCCCTTATCCCCCCACCACCCTTAATTTCGACTCCGAGACCAAGGAAGTTAGCCGTCCATTCCACAAACAACAGACAACCCACACTCATACTGAGCGACCATGGACAACCCTATCCAGATATAGGGCCCAAACATGGCGATCCATGGCCCCTCCCGCTCACTCGCCCATTCATCATTCACACCAAACACTTGAACTAGAAAACAAGAACAAGTAGCACGAATGACAATGAGACACAAATCTAATACATTAAGTATTACCACAAGGACGAATGAACGAACGAATGAAGGTCGAGAATGAAATGGATGAAACGTGAAATGAAATGAGATGAGTGAATGAAGAACTTACGGTCCGAGATGATGCGAGTGACTCCTGTCACTCCTAACCCGGATCGTCATCCCCGACGGGGGAAGGAGACGACGATATCGCCCTCTCGCGACGTCGTTCCTTTTCCTCCTTGGCTCTCCGCAAAAGCGGAGAAAGTTTTCCAATGGTTGCGCGAGGAAATCATGGCCTCCACCACGTCTGCCAACATGAAATCCCTCTGCAGTCCCAGGGCGGTTGTCAGCCTGAGCCTGTCTTCGTCCCATGCCGGGCATTCTCGCAGAGTATGTAGAGCGTCGTCTTCTTCCCCGCAAAAGTCACAGTCTCGAGTGACACGCTTGCCGATACGGTGGAGAAACCTGGCGAAGCAGCCGTGTCTTGTCATCAACTGTGTTAGATGAAAGGCCATGCTTCCGTGCTCCCGCTCCATCCAAGCCTCGAGCCACGGGACAATGGCCATTTTTGTAAACTCGCCGGGTCTATTTGGCTTTTCCAGATATGTACGCCAATCTTCGTACATTCTGGCTAGTTCCTCCTCTCTTACTTCGTTCCTTCTACCTTTAGTGTAGTCGCCATCTATTTTGAATCTTTTTACCCGATCGTACATCTTCTTCCTAGCAGGGGCTAGGAAGCGCAGTGGCGGCAACCTGGCCAGTAAGAAGGCCGCATTCGCGGAAACAGTTTTGTACCCAGAGATTACTCTCTGGGCAACAGATCGCTCGAGCCTATTTAATGAAGTCAAAAGTTGACTCCTTTTCAGTTCGTCAGCCTAGACTGGCGCACCGTAAAGAACAACGGACATAATGGCGTTCGCGTAGAGCCTCCGCTGTCTTTCGTCAGGACCCTTTAGATTAGGCATAAGCCTATTCAGGGCCCTGACAACCTTACCCGCCTTGTCTTCTATGTACCAAAAGTGGTCGCTGAATGACCATTGGGGGTCAATAAGGACCCCCAGGTATTTGATGCTCGGTGAGAGGTCGATATCGACATCGTTAATCACGATCTGGTTCGGTGTGTCGCCCGCTCTCTCTGCACAAAACAGGATCGCTTCGGTCTTTTCAGTAGCTACTGCCAAACCCAACCTTTGAATGGCGTCTATGACTCTATTTGCAAGTAGACAAGCCCTAACTCTGGTGTGCAACAGATCAGAACCGGTCACCACGATCATGGTATCGTCGGCATAGCATATTATATGGCTTTCATTATTGACATCGTCGTCATCGATTTCGATGTTTAGTATACTATCGAAAGCGATGTTCCACAAAAATGGACCAAGCACGGAGCCCTGAGGCACCCCCGCCTCCATGGGCCTTTCGTGACGTTTACCGTCCCTACCAACAAAACAGATGGATCTGTTACTTAAATATGAGTCTAGAATCCTGCGGATATAATCAGGAAACTCTTTGTGCCTCAGGGCCCCGCGAATGGTCCGCCACGGAACACTATTAAAGGCGTTCCTAATGTCTAGGGATATCGCAAACGCGAAGCCACCGTTGGCTTTCACGGCACGCAAAGCGATCTCCTTAAGCTTGAGGAGAGCATCGCAGGTGGAACGCCATTTGACAAAGCCAAACTGGTTATCCGACAAGCACGAATCACGGTTCGTGCCCTGCCACAAAAGAATTCTATTTACAATAAGGCGCTCGAAGGCTTTGCCGATATTGTCCAAGAGACATATTGGCCTAACTTTAGGCAGTCTACCCTCCGGAGCACCGGGTTTCGATGCCTTAGGGATCAAAACCAAGTTAGCTCTTTTCCACACAGTGGGAAAAACACCTTTTTTAAGGCATTCGTCGAAAATAAGCCTTATCCATTCTAGGAATTTACCCGGCGTCCTCTTCCAGATGATCAGGCCAAATCCATCCGGTCCGGGGGCCTTGGAGGCAGAGGCGGTCTTCTTCGAGATGACATTCGATACTTCATTTAACTGGACACTCCAATCATCCGACCATTCAAAGTCCTCCCAGTTCGTATGGGGGTCTGGTCGATCGTTCTTTGGGAACAGAGAGTCCAACAAATCAGACAAAACATCGGGATCTAACAATTCTGTCAGGCTGGGTGAGGCAGCCTTCAACTTTTTGATGACCAACCTGTAGGGGAGGCCCCAAGGATCGTTATCGATTGTGTCAATCAGCTCTTGCCAGGCCTTAGATTTCACCTTGGCAATCTCTGTCCTCAGCTCCTTCCGCTTGAGTTTATACGCCTCACCGAGGTCATCAATCTCCCGCTGATCACGCTGTCTTCTCCTCTTCGCCCTTTGCCAACGTCTTCTTGATTGGATGCAATTGTGTCTGAGGGAAGCCACCGAGTCCTGCCACCAATAAGTCTGCCTGCGCGGCTTCTTCGGTCCTATCCTGCTGGTAGCCGTATCACAGGCCTCCTGCATTATACGGTCCATCCACCTAATCATACCCTGGATGTCGGTGTGGTCTTCCACCTCAGGTTCGAAGCTACTCCAGTGAAGGGCGGCGCTGAACTGATTCCTATTGAATTTCTTAAGATTCCACTTACGGCTTGACGGACGGCCCGGAGGTGGACGAGACCGAGATGTGCTCAGGGCAAACGCGATAAATAAGTGGTCGGATAGAGACTCTAGTTCTTCCTCCACTCGCCAATCCTTAACAAAGGGCAGGATATCGGAGGATACTCACGTAATGTCGACAATGGATGTCCCCTGAGCCCGGACACATGTGGGTCTGTTACCTGTGTTAGCAACCCGTAGATCGCGCTCCGCAGCCCATATGGATATGAGACGACCCCTTCCATCCGTACGCAATGCCCCCCACAAGCAGGCCTTGGCGTTAAAGTCTCCCCCAATAACCAATTTGTCCACCCGATTGGAGAGAACCAGCGAGATCTCGTCCAGGATGGAATTATAGTCCCTTAATCCCAACCTAGGGGAGACGTACACAGAGATAAATAAGTAGTCTCCACAGCCCACCGCAACAAAATTACGGCCCTGCTTGACGAGCAGACATCTCCTGCGAGTAAAATTGGCATCGCAATAGATTGCCGCGAGCCCATCTCTACTCGCGAACCAGTTATCCGAACCTGGCACTGAATAGGGTTCCGACACCAGGAGGACCCCCACATCCGTCTCCTTGGCGTGCTGTATAAGCAGGTCGAGTGACGGCCTGCTCCTGTTTACGTTCGCCTGCAAGAACTTTACTTCCATCATTGCAGGTCCATGGGCTCAGTCCTCCGCTCTGAGACGGCAGAAGAGGAAGGCCCAGCAGCCGTGACAGTATCTTCCTTCCTGACCGGAGCTCCAACGGCTGCACAGAAGTTAGACCCTAACCTATGGTTTGAGGCCTTTCCCGCTATTGCACACAGTTTGCAGCTCGGAGGGGCGCTACAGTTTCTGGCGGCATGACCGCTACCGCCACACCTGAAGCATAGTCCGGTAAAGTTGTCCTTAGACTGGCAGGTATCAGGTGGCCGAACTGCCAACACTTAAAACATTGGGTGGGCCTTGCTCCTAATAGGTCCACTCGAGCCGAAGTCCAACCGATACAGATTTTGCCCCTGCCAGCGATCTTCATCGCCGCATTTAGGGGACACTGCACCCACACGGTGAACAGCCCATTTGTCATGGGTCGAATAACACCGACCTTGACGTCCTCCTCAAGACAACCGCCATGATTGACGACAACGTCTTTGACCTCGACGGTAGATGTCGAGGCGTCCAAGCCAATTAGCCGGATTTCTCCTCGAACCACCGGTCTCGTGACTTGCGCTTCGTCTTTAAGCACATCGCATAATTTATCTTTAAGCGCAACCGCTTTCCGCGCGCTGTCCGGGCCGATGACTTCGATGATCATCCCCCCATTTGCTGCCCTCCTCACCTTAGTGCGATCAATTTCCAGGTCCTTTAAGGAGATCGACTCACGCGCTTTCTTCAGAGCCTCCGCATATGAGAACTCTTTTTTATGACCCGTGATCATAACTGCCGACGTCTTAGGCGGCTTACGAGTCATATTTTTCCGAGTCCTCGGGATGCTCTCCTTACTCGGTCCCGCGCTGTTCTTGTCTTGGCCGCGCTGATCCCTCCTAATCCTGTCCTCGCCTCTCTCCTTACGGACTTCAGTCCAATCCTGTGTGTTCCTCGGTGTGCCTCCATCGTCCTGCCCTTTGTCCTTGTCCGCCGATCTAGGAGGCGCAAGTTGAATATTGCTGACAACCTTGACCTTAATTTTTGGTGTACGCTGAACAGGAACTCTTTGGGGCAACGGCCTAGGGTTAGCGCGTTGCTTATCGCTATTGGTCCCGCTATCCTCTGTGGGCTGACGTTTCAGCTCTGCTCTTTGCCTAATTAGGTTTCTAATTTGGCTGTTTATCTCTCTAGTTTTATTCTCCACGTTCCTGTCTTTGGACGAAGGAAGAGTTGACTGAGAAGAAAGGGAGGGTTTAGATTCCTCCACTATCCCTTTGGTGGAACTTTCCACAGGAGGAGTGTCCATTTTAGACCTATTAGAGACAGCCTTTGTCGGCGGATCGTCCATAAGGAGAGAGGGCGATTCGCACACGGTTTCACCTTTCTTCTTTTTATGTCTCCACAACATAATTCTTTGCGACTCTCGAGATTTCCTTCTGTCTTCCTCTGCCTCCTCAACTCTATCCTTGAGGTCAGAGATTTCCCTGCGTAAGGTGTCCACTAGAGACCTCATGTCTTCTAGTTCCCTCTTAATCACTACCTCATTTAGCTTTAGGGTTTGGACTTCATCCGTGAGTTCACGGTTTTTAAGCCTTAATAGGGCCGGGTCCCCAGATGCCTCAGCCTTATATACTAGGGTGTTAATAATCTTTTTGGCCCTTTTCAATTTTTTCTTCATCCGGCCGCTCACTTGGCCGTTGATATTAGGGCTGTTTTTTCTTTCGCTTTCCACGTCATTAATACACTCAAGACCAAGGGATCCGGCTGCCGTCGCTCCCATAGCCCTTAGTTCCTCCGGGGCGAAGTTGGAATTTTCGTCCTTGTCCTCCGATAAAGTGAGCGACTTTCTACGGACTCTGCTCTTCCTTTTGCCTTTATTTGATCCTTGGCTTGTATTCGCTTTAGGAGCTGTCTCCAAATCCGAATCCTTTCTAGGTGATGATTTGCTGCTCGACCTTCTTATAGGTGCCTTCTTTTTGGGCCTGAGTTTTCTGGCCGAACCAGCATCTAGCTGTTGAGTCCCCGTGATCTCTAATTCGGAATTTTCGTTGGCTCCCTCTTCGCGCTCCATAACCCAGTCGCTATCAGCGGACACACTGGCCGAGGAGATCTCCTCCACTCGGTCATCCACTTCTATGGGTTTTCGTTTCCTCGTTCTAAGCTTCCTCAGAATTACGCGCGGAGCCCTTTGAGTGCCGGAGGTACCAGGCTTGTCTTCACTAAAAGCATCAGGAGACACCTTCTTTGCTTTCCTTTTCGTACCAGTGGTAGGAGTCGAAGCTGCCACACTTGCTTCCTGATGTAACCGAGGCACAGCCTCCATTGCTGAGAGGCAGTCTACGAAAGTGAGTTCCAGAGGATCTTTCTCTGCCTCCGTCTCAACGGTAGCCCTTTCAAACTCCTCGCCCTTTGGCAACGAGGAAGTAGACCCTTCGCCAGATGAAGACGGGGGAACCTCAGGGACCGTAGGGCCCTCCCGCCTGCCACTGGGGCTCCGAAACCCCTGTGACGGTAAGTTTATTTCGTTTTCATTGTCCATTTCCATTGCGTGAGTCGTTTGGCCACTTATTCGGGTGGATCCCCCCCTAGGACAGTTGGCTTCGCTACGCCTACGAGCCCGTCCTGCCCGATCAAAATCCTGCCAGCTGACACCATGGCCTTTTGGTGCAATGATATTTGTGAGAGCCGATTCAGCGGCGGCATCCATTTCCAGCAAACTGGCGGTTTTGCTGGATATTTCTGAATTTATTCGGACAATGGAATCCTCGATTCTTAATATTTCCTCGACTAACAGGTTATCGTCGAGGTCTTTATCTGGTTGTTCTTCGGATAGAGCCATTGGTAGGCTCAATCGAGATAGCGTCAAGTCCTGTGTTGAAATGACATCATCACCTCTAACGATGCTTGGCGAGCAATCAATTCCTCCCAGCGAAATCAGGGAAAGCGACAACCCTTCATTTATGACAGTCGAGACGCTTGAATTGTTAGGCAGGGATTTAAGCGCCTTTATCTTCGAGTGTAGATCTAAGATGTAACTATTCTGCCAGTCTACCTTGGCTGCCAAGAAATTGCGAGCCAGCTCCATTGTAACCGCAGTCGAGAAAAGTCTGTCGACATGAACGGATAAAGCTCTAACAGCCCGAGACACGCTATCCTGGTAGTCGGGTGGAGCGCCATCCTCGAGAGAGGCTAAGACGTAAAAGATTGCCTCTCGGATTCCGGGGAAGATCATTGTTCTATCTGTATTAGGCCCTAAGCTTGATGACGACACGGGGGGGTCAGGGACCGTAACCCCCCTCGCGCCGAGCTCTGAGACCTCCGAGCTCCTCTGAGCTGGTAAGTTTCTTCTTCCGTTGTTGTTCATCCATGAAATAGATTGGCCGGTTGTATGATAATACTGTCGGGTCCGGCCATACCCGGGGGGGGGTGGCGGAGCACAAGCATCACCGCAACATATATACAATCTTATATGTACATGACGTAACATAATATAATACAGTATAAACATTACAAACCATTTAAATTGTAAAAACGGTAATTTGTAAATATTGCCAAATTCAATAGCAGAATTCATATAATTTACATATTATATGAATAATTAATTTCTAGGTAACATACATGTTCAGTTCAATTTTGGATATGACTGTCTATTTTACAAAATTTGAAAATTCAATTTCCACGCCAAACTATTTACAAATATACAATTATTCCGGCATAGGTAGGTATGTAAATTATTCTCTAAAAGCCTCTAATCTTGAAAATTAACAATTTAAAATATTTAGAAAATTTTTGAAAATTTCCAAAAATTTCTTATCTTATCATATGGGCAACTTTTTTATGAGCATAAAAATGCAAACAGAATATTGAAATCTCAAGTAGTTATCGAGATATAATGTTTTAAAAATTGCACCGACACTTTCTATAGGAGTGTCTGTGGACCCATCCGAGTCGACTATCATGTATTTAGGTCGTCTATGACTGTTCACAAGGGAGAAAACTCGACTTTATCAATTATACCTGCGAGTCTCCCACCTAGGTAATATTTCATATTCTCAGTCTGATTTAGTAACTTACTAGATCAGGTTACATGCGAATCAGCCTTAGTGTGGACGCCATTTCGTGGACTATGACGTCAAAGAGCATGCTCTCGCGTTCAGTAGTAACACTCAAAGCAGGCAATATTTTCAGCAACAATTAGTGCATCCAAGTGGTTTAATAAGTTAATGAATAAAATGTACATATATATATAGAGTTATAATCAACCTATCCATCTTCCTAGATCTGTTTAAATACACAAGTGCATGTGACAGCTGTGTTCAGTGCAACAAAGTCAATTAGTTAATAATTATAACCTTAGTTTGCATTTAGAATATTCAGAACAATTCATTAGAATATTTAAAGAAAGAGAAAAAGAATAAGCAGTAACTGTAATGTCTATATATATACTATCGATTAGTTACTATAACCTTTAAATTAGAGTCAAAAATAACATTAGCTGATTAATGAATAGAGTAAGATAATAATTCATAATAAACTGAAAATACCTCACATAGTTGATTATTATATAATACAGTACCGGTTACCAATCAGCTAAACATCACAAATCATATAGACATTCAAAATGCCAAAGTAATAAAGTAGTCAACTAGTGACAGCATCCTTGTGTAATAAAATCTATTAAATCCTATACTTGATCAATCGACAACAATAATACAGTATATGACATGAAATGCATTAAATAAATAAAGGAAGTTATTCAAAAGATCAAATCTTTACTCAACAAGTGAGGTAGAATATAAATATATATATAACTTTCCAATCACTCAGATATTAGATCATAGCAGAAAAAGAAAAATAAATTGAAGTAAATAACAATGAAATATTACTCCTTATGCACTTCTTCCTTAGAAAGAAACACACAGTACATAAATAACTTTAATAAATTCATATTACAAGTCGTGAAATAATAAATAATATATAAACCTCAGTATGTACAATAATAACAGACCGCAGTCTAAGCAGACAGTAATATGGTTCTAAAAGAACATCGTTTCTCCTCATCAAACGTAAATTAACACAAGCATCGTCTTAAAAGTTTAATATATAGTTCAAATTAAGCTGAACAATAGGATCATACGTGTATTTTGTTCAAAAGTTAGATATACACATTTGCGATGCTATATACTCTCAATTGAAAATTACATATTAATGTAAATATCATTTTACGTCACTAAAAACGAAACAACCCAGACATCGTCTTAAATAATTAATATATAGTTTAAATTATGCTGGACAATAAGACCATATACATATATCAATCTAAATTTAAGTATAAACAATTTCGATGTCAGAGACCCTCTCTGCAAAGAATTCTATATCCATAAGATATTATTTTCGCCATTCAAGACATACTAATTCAGGCATCGTCTTAAATAGCCAATACAAAGTATAAATTATGCCAAATAATAAAATTATATACATACATCAACTCAAATTTTGTTATAAACAATACCTATATCAGAGACCCTCTCTATGAAGAAATATGCATCCATAAAGTTCTATTATTGCCATTCAAAGCGCATTGACTCGAATATCGACTTAAATAACTAAATATATAGTTTCAATTATGCCAAACAATAAGACTATATACATATATTAATCTATAGTTAAGTATAAACAATACCGATGTTTGAGACCCTCTTTATAAAGAATTCTATATTCATAAGAATATTGTTTTCCACCATTCAAGGCATACTAATTCAGGCATCGTCTTAAATAGCCAATATACAATTTAAATTATGCCAAATAATAAAATTATATACATACATCAATTCAAATTTAGCTATAAACAACACCTATATCAGAGACCCTCTCTATATGCAGAATTATACACAATAAAATACTATTTTTCGCCATTCAAAGCGCACTGATTCGAACATCGGCTTAAATAACTAAATATATAGTTTAAATTATGCCAAACAATAAGACTATATACTTATATATATCTATAGTTAAGTATAAACAATACCGATGTTTAAGACCCTCTTTATAAAGAATTCTATATTCATAAGAATATTGTTTTTCACCATTCAAGGCATATTAATTCAGGCATTGTCTTAAATAGCCAATATACAGTTTAAATTATGCCAAATAATAAAAATTATATACATACATCAATTCAAATTTAGCTATAAACAACACCTATATCAGAGACCCTCTCTATAAGAAGAATTATACACCATAAAGTACTGTTTTTCGCCATTCAAAGCGCACTGATTCGGACATCAGCTTAAATAACTAAGTATATAGTTTAAATTATGCCAAAGGATAAGGCTATATACATATATTAGCTTAAAATTAACTATAAATAATAACGATGTCAGAGACCCTCTCTGCAGATCGTAAATCCATAGTGTTCCGTGGCATAACAGCTTCTCCGCTGTATTCAGCGTAGATTAGACTAGGCATCTGTGAGAGCCAGTAGTATCTTATATAAGAAAGATAATTTCCAATACAGATTGACACCTAAATCAAAGTAAATAATAAATACACAATCAATAATTATCAATAATCAATTATTATAACGCACATGCTTAAAAGTTATAGAATATAACCTAACTGTAATCTGTGTATATAATACACCATACTATGATATCTACAGGCTTCCTAACTTAATATGTACATAAATAATTATAAATATAATTGTAAAATACTTAAATATGTTAAACCATACATACTTATTATAACTTTCTAAGAATAATCCAGTATTCAATAGACAAGCATCTTAGCAGCTACATCCTTAGATAACCATAATAGAGGCGACCGGAGTCGTGCTCTCACACATTGATGTTAATAATATTATAACAAATTACCGCACTAATGAATTGACTGCTTAAATAAAACAGCAATAATAAAATAGGCATCAATGTAACATAATGAGCACAGAGCCGTCTCACATGTTGCACACCAGAATCAGAGATTGACTAGGCATAGATTAAAATAGACTAGACTAGAAACCAGTACTATTACTAGTCCATAAAAACTATAAATAACTAGGAATAGAAAAGACTAAATCTACCGGGTAGAAAGTAATTCTCTGTAATTGTGAGAGAGAACGATAGGCACACGTCAGCCGTACAACAACAGCTTAAAAATTAATATAGCAGTCGACTAAGAAAATTAATAAACAAATACACAATAATTAATTTTTAATTGACCTGACTGGCAAAGATTTTTATTAATTTCACTACGTTTCGACCCTTGGTCCGGGTCCTTTTCAAGTGTACTAAAAGAATAATATTACATTAAATCTGACAAGAATCAATTACAAGCCATTACATAAGTACTACGCTACTGTACATTTACCTTAAATAAAATTTAAAAATGAGTCAGCCCATGATATTGTTATAGGGCGAGTTCTTCGGTACGTCTCGCGTAAAGCAACGAAACTGTCAAACTAATGTTAAGATTACTAAATAAACACATCACAAATGACTCATAAACAACAAGCTAACGTAGTGAAATTAATAAAAATCTTTGCCAGTCAGGTCAATTAAAAATTAATTATTGTGTATTCATTTAATACTGGCGACTCATATGAAATTTATTCCTGTTTAATAAGCAAAGATTAGTCGCAAATAAGTCTATGATAATAATCGGAATGCTAGGATCTTCGCTAAATATATAATAAAGACCCAAAGCACTCTAAATGTGACGAAACGGTGCACGCGAGATTACAGGTCAATAGCACTGCGGCCACCTGTCATTTACATCCAGTCTTGTGGAACGTAAATCAAGACTTAATATATATATAATCATTAACACAATTAGAATAATAGCGCAATAGACAATAATAATATACAATTAAATTATGTACAGCTTATATACATTGTACAAAATAAGAGAATAAATTGAACAAGAGTAACGGACAAAATATTCCCTTTTACTCTTACTTTCATTTCATTAAATTCTATAGTTCGCAATAGAATTGTCCATTAGAAATTTAACATAATGTCACAAAACGCATCACAAACACATAAAAATAGTACTCACTTAGAGAATACACATAATAATATCTACATAAGTAAAAATTGACTACGTGTAACGGCCAGTGTAACGTGTCATAAACAGGCCACGTAATGGCCGACGCCTCGTGCACGAAGATCGCATCTTTGACGGCCGAATACGCAGCAATCCTCGTAGAATCAAACAAAATTTATACAAAATCGTGAATAACGCCACCAGATATATACACTTATAATAAAATATGTCGCGGCAAACTTATTTGTACTACTGAAAAAGATAGTTTTTGGCGGAGCTCGGCCCCGCCCATCTATACTCGATGCCGGCTCCGCCAAGCCCCCCATACTCAAATTACTTATATCAACCCCCCTACAAGCACACAAAGCACACAAAGTCTGTCCCCATCTTTTTGTTACACCCTGTATATACTGTGACGTTGCCGTCCCGCGCGCGTCCGCCGAGTTCCTCCCTAATCGCGTCAGGCGAGAAATTCCGAGAACCGTGCCGCACTCTCCAAAGAGGCGTTTTGTTATCGTTTTAATTTCGAGTCCTATAGGATTCTATTTTTATTTATTTTATGATACGAGCGAATGAATACGGAGGCGATTGAGGCGGAGGCGAAACCAGAGGCACGGCTAACGACAAAATCCTGTGGAGAACACGGCAGGATAGCGAGCACAAATCGAGAGCGGCGAACGCGGAGCACGAGCCGGGAGGAAAAAGCAGAGGCAAGGCCCGTGGCATTCTATCGGAGAGAAGGCAGCGGTGGAAACTTTGCGATGGCCCTGTCGAACGGGCCGTACGAAAATTTTCGGCAATATAGCGGGTACCTGCGCCTCCGACACGGCCTTGGAATTGTCGCTTACCGGTGTTGTCGCGTGCCGTCGCGTGCCGTCGCGTGATTGGCCGCGATAACACGCACCCCGCGTGCGCAGCATTGGGGAAGGCCCCGAGCCATCGACCCTGGATCGAGAGAATCCGAGAGACAGCCTGTCGCGACCTGTGTGCTAGCGAGGACCTCGGCCTACCGTTACCGTATTGCCGTTCCGCGCACAATTACCGAGAAGGACGAATCGTTGCCGCCTTGCTGGGTTTGAGAGGAACAAAGTGCCGGTGAGGTTGCCCTCCACAAGATAAGCCACGTACGATCGCGTCCGGAATCGCGTCATTCTGTCGTCGTCGTTGTAATTTTCGTGATTTTTGGTGTTCGGGCTAAGTCCCTCAATTATTAAAGTTCTTAGTGCCGCAGCTACGACGACAAGTGATCTCGATCCCCGGAGCCTGCAGAGCACAGGCCTCGTATAGTGTATTTATTGTTGAGATTTCGCGATCGCTCTAACGAAGTATCGTCGCTCTGGAGATTCGCGTCGCGATTTATTTTTTTTGTTTGTTGTATGTAATTAAGCGTCGTGGGAGCTTGTCGAAGTATGTAGTGTGAATGTGATAGAGTGATTGAGCGTCGCGTCCGACGCGTGTGATTGCGTGAACCGCCTGTAAGGCGTGAATGCGTGTGAGAGAATTGCGTCGCGTTGCCGCCTTTGTCGGCGTCTCGATTTCGCTTACTCTTCGCGGCGGTATCGATAATTTTGCTACGACTCCATGCGGCTGGCGACGCCGTTGTTAACGAAAATCGTCGTTGCATCCGGAAGTCGGGAAATGTCCGATTTATAATTTCACGTCGTTGTCAAAAAACCCAATCCGTCGGATCGAACATCCAGTCTCGTAGGCGAATCGTTGCCGCCGAGCGGGGCGAAAGTGAATGCTTACGTGTCTTTATTATCTCGCCTTGTCTCGCGAATCTTATTGTTCGCAAAGATTATGTGTACAGTTTATTCTCGCATTGTTTTTAGTCGGGTTTAATATTGGTTAATAGTATTAATTCTGTCCGCCGAACTTCTCGCTCGGGGATAGCAATATCGTTCATTTTTCGATTTTTTTACGATTGTTTCTTTTCACCGATTTATTCACTCTCAATTAGCTATTTCTTATTTCTCACGAACCGGTTATCATCCCGTATCTCTACTTCTTTCTTTTATTAATTCTGTAATTAACCAAATTCCGGCATTTTGCCTCGTTTTTTTCTATTATTTTCAACTGCTTATAATTACCTAATCGTTTGTAATAAACCCGGCTTTATTTATATTATTTATTCGCTTTTTCTTTTTCTTGTGTGTACGTCCGTTACTGTCTGTATTGTTTGCTCGTTTTTAGTGTCTACTGTGTCTGTCGCCTCTTGCAAAATTTCGCGTTCCGTCAACCAACACCCTGCCCCTCTGCCGTTAGGCGAGCTAGCCCGCCCGTGACGAATCCTGATAATTAACGTTCGCGTAATTTTGTTGATATCGCGAATTGACGCATGAGAGACCGCGTCTGGCGCCCAATCTTCGGTTTTCGCGTTAGATACTCGGTTTTCGAAACGGCACGCGCGGAACTCCTATCAACCCGTTCCTTTTCGGCGCGTTATCATTTCCCCTGATCCTTTCGCCCTTTTTGTCGGCGACTTTCCCGTTCGACTCTCGCGTTCAACGAGGAAACTCCCCGTCGTTGGCGCAAAAGAGAAGATCCGCGCGACGGCGAGAGCGGGACGGCAACAAAGCCCGTTCACACCGGGAATATAAAGTCATTGCAATACATATACATATACTATACATATTAATCAATCCACGCAATTATCTTCCGAACTATGCGTTGTTTGAAAAAATGTTTCAAATAGAACTTATTCTGTTTCAAGGGAGACATCTTATTATGGAGACAAATCCTATCTAGGTGGAGGTGCCTCAGAGATTTCAAGATGACCTTTGTTTCTTTAAATGGAATCACCCTAATTTTTTTACATAAATAGATTTTTCGCAATTTTTGACATAAAAAGTTATAAGGGTAGGATGGCCAAGAAGTGGCAAGTTTACGAGATTTTTTATACTTTAATTTAGCATAATTTTACATAAACTATGAAAGATCTTGTCAAATATTCATTTTTCGATTACATACCTTACCTTACCTTAATACTTTTATGCACAAAATAATGAGAGGAATCAATTGGTGTAAAGAAAACACATAGTTGTTTTTAAGAAAAAATATGTAGTAGCTATATGCAAATTATATATTTTTTTTATAGTTCGGCAGATAATTGCGTGGATTGATTAAAATGGCCCACCCTGTATACATATATTTACAGGGTGTCCCATTTTAATTGTGCACCCTAATTAACATCTCAGAAAGTGGTCGGATGAAAAAATGTTTTAGACAAAAGTTGGATTTTGAGGGGGACATCTGACGGCAACCTTGAGCTTATCGTAGATGACCTTGTTCAAGGTGATTTTAAGGTCAATTTTAATTTTTTAAATGGAATGTTTTGTTTTCACACCGGAAATCGATAGAGGAGGAAATTTTACGTTAAAAACATAAGGTACCATGTGGGGTCAGATTGACCACTAAAGGTCATATGAAGGTCCTCTTGCTTTCTTGTATGTAAATTAGTTTGGTAAACGAAAACTGATAGTTCTGGCTAATCAAGATCGGTAAATGATCCAGCCAGTCAAGGCAAGATCCGGTCATGACCCAGTCAGTCAAGGCAAGATTTGAGCATGACCCAGCTAGTCAAGATCCAGACAATCGGATTTGTTAGTTGTCATTTGTTTCATTGAAAGAAATGACAATCGCACTTTCACGACTGTTACAGTTTATTTGTTGTAGGCAACACAGACAGACGCACATTATCATCTATTGACTTTGTCTTGGTATGATAGAAACTTTCGGTATTTTTGCGAAGTTTCTTTTATTTCCTTATAATTATGGCCGATTATCCACCAAATGAAATTGTGGACATGATTCGCATTTTGGGTGAGGCCAGGATAATTACTCGGCAGCAGAAAGGCTTTATGCTAAAAGATTTCCAGACAGACGCCATCCTGATAGGAGAGTAATGAAGAAAGTTTGCCACAGAGCTGAACAGGGCATTCTTAGAAGAATACGTCGAAAATCGGGTCCTAATGGTCACATCATTGGTTGTCTTAGGTGCCGTTGTTTTGTATCCTCAAATCTCTACGAGACAAATTGAGAAGCAACACAGTATACCAAAATCAACAGCCAATCGTGTGCTTAAGGCCAACAAGTTCTTCTCATACCACATTCACCTAACCCAGCAATTGGAAAAGAGGGACTTCCAATGCCGTGTACGTTTTTGTAACTGGGCTCGAGAAAAAATCCGAGAAAACCTCCGGTTCGTTGCTGATATGCTCTTTTCTGATGAAGCCACGTTCAGTAACAGAGGGGGCATTAATACACGTAACTGCCATTATTACTCAGATGTTAATCCACATTGGCAGAGAAGTGAAAAGTTCCAAAGGCAGTGGCCCATTAACGTCTGGACAGGCATTCTGGGAAATGTTATTGTTAGTCCATATTTCTCTGAAGGAACGTCAATACGGCAAACTACCTAACATTTCTTCAACATGACCTGCCCAACCTCTTGAGACATGTCGACAATGACGTGCTCAACAGAATGTGGCATCAACAAGACGGAGCACCGGCTCATAGATCTCGAGCCTACAGAATATTTAAACGTAAGATTCCCGAATAGGTGGATTGGTATGGGCAGTCGAATTCAAGAATGGCCCTTAAGATACCCGACTTGACGCCTCTAATTTTTAATTCTGGGGCTACATTAAAGATCAAGTTTATTCGGAGAAGCCTACGACTGTAAAAAATATGAAAGATTGCATCAGAGAAACATGCAGAAATATTGATGCAGGTATTCTCCAAAAAGTTAGGGATGATTTTCAACGTAGACTGGAACTATGCATACAAGTGAATGGCCAGGTTTTCGAATACTTTAAGTAATTGAACGCAAACTTAGATCTTGCTTTGTCTTGCTGGATCATGCCCGGATCTTGCCTTGACTGGCTGGATCATGTCCGGATCTTGCCTTGACTGACTGGGTCATGCCCGGATTTTCCCTTGACTGGCTGGGTCATGCCCGGATCTTGTTTTGACTGGCTGGGTCATGCCCGGATCTTGCTTTGACTGGCTGGATCATGCTCGGATCTTGCCTTGACTGGCTGGGTCATGCCCGGATCTTGCCTTGACTGGCTGGATCATTTACCGATTTTGATTGGTCAGAACTATCAGTTTTCGTTCACCAAACTAATTTACACACAAGAAAGCAAGATGACCTTCATATGACCTTTAATGGTCAATCTGACCCTACATGTTACCTTATGTTTTTAACGTAAAATCTTCTTTTCTATCAATTTCCGGTGTCAAAAACAGGTCATTCCATTTGAAAAATTAAAATTGACTTTGAAATCACTTTGAACATGGTCATTTACAATAAGCTCGAGGTCGCCGTCGGATGTCCCCCTCAGAACCCAACAACTTTTGTCTAAAGCATTTTTTCATCCGACCACTTTCTGAGATGTTAATCGGGGTGCACAGATAAAATGGGACACCCTATATACAAGGTGTGACAATTTAATTCCCGGAATGCACCTTTCGAAAATATAGTTGTAGAACTGTACACTAATGGCTACTGTCGCCTTCAAAGTACTCCCCTTGTGCATCTATACATTGATTTAGACGGCGTTCCCATTTTTGGAAGCAAGCCTGGAAGTCATTTTCCGGAATACTCTTGAGTACCTGTCTCACATTCTGTTTGATATCAGTTATATTGAAAAATCTTCGTCCCTTCAGCGTATCTTTTAATTTTGGAAACAGCAAAAAATTACAAGGAGCTAAGTCAGGTGAATATGCAGGATGATCTAATTGAGTAATCGCTTTTTTGGCTAGAAAGTCTCTGACAGTGAGCGCACTGTGACTTGGTGTATTGTCATAATGAATGATTTATTTGTCAGGCCACAATTCGTGTCTTTTCCTTCGAACAGAATCTCGTAATCTCTTCAGCACTTTCAAATAGCATTGTTGGTTGACTGTTTGTCCCTGTTTAATAAATTCTTGACTATTCCTTTGTGATCGAAGAAACACACTAGCATGGTCTTAATTTGTGAGCGTGACTTGCGTGCTTTTTAGGGCGCGGTGAACTCGGAGATTTCCATTGCATGCTCTGACGTTTTGTTTCTGGGTCATACTGGAAGCACCAAGTTTCATCACCCGTAATTACTTTCGGAAGTAGGTGGAGATTTGAAGAAAGATCAGTCGCAACTTCAACCCGACGCTGCTTCTGTTCATCCGTCAAGATCATAATTTTGCGAGGCATAAATTTTGCAGATATTTTTCTCATGCTTAATTCTTTAGTTAAAATTAGCCTAACTGTTTCTCGATTAATCTGCAATTCTTCAGCTATCAATCTCACACTTAATCGTCGGTCAGACCGTATCGCATCTCGCACTCTGTTAATATTAGCGGGGGTCATCCCTCGCATCTTCTCGACCATCTTTAAATCTCTTATGCCACTCAAACACACTCGACTTTTTCATGGCATCTTTTCCATATGCCACTTTCAACAGTTCTAATCTTTCAGTAGCGCTCTTACCGATTCTCGCACAAAATTTGATGTTAATACGCTGCTCTAAATTTCGATCGCCCATTTTTACGCCAAAGTGCATACGCAGATATCTGTTACCGTCTCAATAGTTAACAAAGAATTGGCTCTATCAGCTTGAAATTTGTGCACGTATTAGTTCAAACATGTTCAAACACGAATACTTACGTGATTTGAATATAAGAACGTCGCGGGCGACACTACGCGGCCATTCCGGGAATTAAATTGTCACACCTCGTATATATAGCATACATTGAGTCATAAATATATCTATTTGTAAGAATCGAGAAAATCCTAATATTGTCTATATTTCAGCATATTTTCTTCTTAAATATTTAGTTTGCAAAATCGAGATTCAAGTATAGTTATTCCCGCTTAATATTTCCTTTTAATATTGCGATCATATTTTTAGCGATAAAATGACAAATTATTGATGTTAATCAAGATATTTTTATTTTTAGGAATGTCTAAATGACTAAACTCGCACTATTGGACCGGCATAGGAGGCATGATCTTTATGGAGATGTAGATGTAATGCTAAAGATTTCTGCGAACATATTGAACATAATTGTATATCATCCTGTCACAAGCTCCAGTAAATACAGTTACGTGAGATTAATCTTATTAGTATAAACCCAGTATTATTTTATCGTTGAGAAATACACAAATGCACATAGAGAAATAAAAATGCATACATAAGATGTATACAGATGCTGTTATGTAAGCGACACAATAATCTACTTCGTAATATAAAGAATAGACAAATATAATTCTTGGATTATCAAATTAAAATAACTTGTCGAGTGTTAAATCTATGTGTTCCTGTGTGTATAGAAATAAATAAAGATGTTTATTTTGCAGTAATGGATGTTAATTATAAGTTGTAATATCAATCATACGAGTTTATAATATACGAACATACATCGTGTTTTTATCCAGGATTAGTGAAAAATTACAATAAAATCTTTAAAATTTAAAATACACATTTATCCAAGTATCAAATATTTTATCACAGACTGTAGTAAACTTGTGAATGAGCTCGCAAACAGTGTGTACTGGTGAACAATCGATTAGACTGGCGAATTTAAACATATATTGCAATAAATGTCATCTATGAAAATTTTAATATTTCTACATAATTCTGTTTTGCGTTACAATGCTACTAGAAATATAATAGCTTTCAATAAGGCATAATTGGCAGTATTTAGCATGCATTAACATAACATTTTAATAGCCAGATAAAAGGATTATTTTTTGTGTCATATCAATTACAACTGTTTAAAGTATTCGTTTGAAATGTGTAAATGTATAAAATGTAACGTAGTAATACATCTCAGGATTGTAACATAATTGGTAATATAAAAATATGTCAAAGTATGTAAAAATATGTAATATAAAAAGGAATGAAAAATATGATGAAATATATATATACATATATAGAAAATGAATAAAATAAATATAAAAAATATTTCAAAATTGTGTACCTGCAAAATTTCAATAAATTATTAAAATTTTAATTTTTAAAATAAAATATTTTCACTCTGAACTTTATATATCTAGACTTTTTATATGGCGCCTCACAGTCCTTGAGCGATCTGACACATAGTCGCAATAATTGCACTGAAATAACTGAAAAAATAAACGCATAATTTTTATTAAAATTTTTAAATAAAATAATTACTTAATTAAGTTGCAGGAGACTTCCGTTTCCGGTGGGATAGAGCTAAAGTAACAGAAAGTGTGTGCGAGTTAAGGGAGCGAGAGAGAAAGTTTTTGAAAAGTGAGAGAGTGAGTGGAGAGGGTGAGAGGAAGAGAGGGGCGAGAAGTGTACGGGGGAGCAGAAATGGAGGTAGCGGTGGAGGGAATAGGAAGGTAGAGGAGAGAAAAGGCAGGCACGTGGCGGCAGAAAGGCGAGAGCAAGGAGCTGAAAAATACATAGAGAGGCGGCGAACAGGTAGGAACGGAGAGAGAGCTGGGAGCATAAAGTAGGTAGAGGGGCGACTCGAAGGAAGGAAGCAGGGACCAGAAAGTAGGTAGAGGGGAGACTCGAAGGAAGAAGTGAGGCAGGGAATAGAGAACAGGTAGAAGGGAAACTAAAGAAGTGATAAGAGAGATAGGTAGAAAGCGGCGAGAGCAGATAGAGAGGATGGAAAAGGTAAAAAACAAAGGGACAAAGATAAAGATAAAGTTAGGAGAAGAAGGAAAAAAGGGAGCGAAAAGAAGGGGGAGCACGGGGAATATTGAAGAAATTTGGAAAAGGAAAAGAGAAAAGATGGAGGAGGGGGAAGGGGAAAAATGGGTAGAAGAGGGTTGGGCTTTCAAGGAAGGGAAAAGGGTGATGAGATCGCCGCAAAGAGGAGTAGTTGAGGGAGAAGGAGGAGAGGGTAGATGGTGGAAAGAGATAAAGTAAGATTGGAAGAAAGAACTGAAGAATGGGATAAGAGAAGTGAAAGAGATGTTGAGGGAGGAGTTGAGAGGGCATATGAAGGAAATGAGAGAAGAGATGGAGATAATGGTAGAGAGGAAGATTGGGGAAAAGGAAGAGAAATGGAGGCAGGAGAAAGAAGAAATGAGGAAAAGAATAGAGGAACTGGAGGAAAGGATGAAAGATGTGGCGACGAAGGGGGAAGGGAAGGGGGAGGAGGAAAAAGGGAAAGGGATGAAAGAAAGAATAAAAAGAATAGAAATGAGGGAGGAAAGGAAAGAAAGGGAGGAGAGAAGAAGGAACATAGTGATAAAAGGATTAAGGGGAGGAGAGAAGGAAGTAGAAAGGAGAGTAGGAGAGATCTTAAAAGAGCTAGGGATAGAAACGGAGGGAAAGGAAAAGAGATACGTGGGAGGGAGAAAAGAGGGGGAGAAAGGGATAGCAATAATAAAATTAAACAGTGTAGAGGAAAAGAAAGAAGTAATGAGGAAAAGAAGAGATCTGAAAGATAAAGAGGTGAGAATAGACGACGATCTAACGTGGAAGGAGCGAATGATGAAAAGGAATTTGGAGAAAATAGCGTGGGGGGAGAGAGGAAGGAACAAAAGTGTCTGGGTAGGATATGGGAAGATACAGATTGACGGAAAATGGTGGAGATGGGAAGAAGAGGAGGAAAGACTAAGGGACGATGAGGGGAAGATATGGAGGGAACAGGGGGAAAAGAGGGAAGGAGAGGGGAACGGAAAGGGATAGAGAGAGGAAAGAGCAGAGAGGAGGAGGAGCAGGGAGAAGGGTGGAGGGTAGCTTTTTGGAACGTAGCGGGGGTGAAGAATAAAGATAGTGATTTTTGGAGGAGGTTAAGAGGATGGGAAGTAGTGGTTATGACGGAGACTTGGATAGAGGAGAAGGACTGGGAAAGGTTAAAGGAAAAATTACCGAAAGAGTTTGTTTGGAAATCACAAATGGCCAAAAGAAGGAATAGGAAAGGAAGAGCGGTAGGAGGGATATTACTAGGGGTGAAGAAAAATTTAACAATGGTAAGGGTGGAGGAGGAGGAGGAAGAGGGGAGAATAGTATGTAAGATAAAAAGGGAAGAAGAGATGTAGAGAATAGTAGGGATATATGTGAACGGGGATATGGGAAAGAAGCTAAAGGGGATAATGGAATGGATGGAGGAAGGGGGAGAAGAGATAAAGACAATAATAGGGGGGGATTTCAACGCGAAGACTGGGGAAGAAGGGGGATGGCGGGGGGAAGAATCGGAGGAAGAAGTTAAGGGGAGGAGGTCAAAGGATAAGAAAATGAATAAAGATGGAAAGATGCTAGTAGAATGTTTAGAAGAAAGGGGATGGTCAATACTGAATGGGAGTGCGGCAGGAGATGAAGAGGGAGAATTCACGTATACAGGGGGAAGGGGAGATACGGTAATCGACTATATACTGGGGAACGGGGAGATAAGTGATAGGATAGAAAGATTGGAGGTAGGAGAGGAGGTGGATTCGGACCATCATCCGGTGATTTTATGGATGAAGGGGAAGAAAAGGGGTAGTGAAGGAAAGAGAGGGGGAGCGGGGATAATAAGGAGAGGAACTTGGGATGAAGAAGGCAGGAATGAGTTTAGGAGGGGGCTAGGGATAATAAGGGAGGAAGGAAAAGAGATACAGCAAGAATTGGAAGAGATGGGAGGCAGAATAAAGAAGACGTTAGAAGTGTGCGAGGAACAAAGGGGATATGGGAAGAGGAATAGGAGAAGTTGGTTGGACGAGGAATGCAGAAAAAGGAAAAAAGAGGTGAGAAAAGAACTGAGAAGATGGAGAAAGGAGGGAGGAGAAGGGAATAGGTATAGAGAAAAGAAAAGAGGGTATAAAGAAATGTGCGAAGAAAAGAAAAAGGAGGAAAGAGAGAGGATGTTGAGAGAGGCTGGGGAAGCAAAGACGGAGGGAGAAGTGTGGGAAATTGTGAGAAGAGAAAGGAAAAGATGGAAAAGGGTGAATGAGGAAATAAAGATAGAAGAATGGAAGGAGTATTTCATGGGGTTGCTAGGGGAGTAGAAGGGAGAGTAGTGAGCGGGAAAAAGGAAAGAAGGGAAGAACAGGGGGAAGGGGATAGGGAGGAGGATCTAGAGTGGGAAGAGGTAAAGAAGATAACAGATGGTTTGAAGGATGGGAAGGCAATAGGGCAGGATGGGATCCCAAACGAGGTATGGAAATATGGAAGGGAAGAGATCAAAAGGTGGGTATGGGGGTTATGTAAGAGGGTATGGAGAGGGGAGGGATGGCCGGAGAAATGGAAGGAGGGGTTGATAGTCCCAATAGTTAAAAAAGGGAAAGGAGAACAAGTGAGGAATTATAGAGGGGTGACGCTAATGCCGTCGTCGTACAAAATATACGCGGCGGCGTTAGGAGAAAGGTTAAGAGGGGAGGTGGAGGAGAGGAAACTACTTTCAGGAAGCCAGGCGGGATTTAGGAGAGGAAGAGGAACGGTGGACCAGATTTTTGCGCTCAATTATTTAGTAAATAGGCAACTAGGTAAGAAAGGAGGGAAAATGACAGCGGTTTACGTAGACCTAAAGGCGGCCTTTGACACGGTAGACAGGGATGCAGTTGTTAAGGCGATGCGGGAAAGAGGAGTCAGAGAGGGGCTGGTGGTGAGGGTGGAGGAGATGCTGAGGGAAACAAAGAGTAGGGTAAGAGTGGGAAAGAGGATAGGAGAAGAGTTCTGGACGGCGAGAGGAGTAAGGCAAGGATGCCCAATAAGCCAAACTTTATTTAATATATTGATAGCAGACCTAGAGGAAGAGATGGCAAAAGGAGGTTGGGGTGGTGTGAGGTTAGGCGAAGGGAAAATATACACGCTGTCATATGCGGATGACGTGGTTTTGATGGCAGAAGAAGAGCAAGACATGAGAGCAATGCTAAGCAGGTTAGAAAGATATTTAGAAAAAAAAGGGCTGGAACTGAATGAGGAAAAGACAAAGGTTATGAGGTTTAGGAAAGGAGAGGGGAGGACGAAAAAGGTGGACTGGAGGTGGAAGGGAAGAAAGCTAGAGGAGGTGAAAGAGTTCAAATATTTAGGATACATGTTACAGAAGAACGGGGGACAGGAGGCACATGTAAGAGAAAGGGGGAGAAGGGCGGCGGTGGTGATGAGGGAGGTATGGGGGATAGGGAAAAGATTATGGGGGAAGGACTGGAAAAGGAGAATGTGGTTATTTGATACGTTGGTGTGGACGGTGATGGGATATGGAGCGGAGGTATGGGGATGGAAGGAAAGAAGGGAGATTGAGGGAGTACATGAGAGATACATGAAATGGACATTAGGGTTAAATTGTAGGACACCAGGTTATATGGTAAGGGAAGAGATAGGAAGAGAAATGATGAGGGGGAGGGCTGGGAAAAGGGCGTGGAATTTCGAAAAGAGGTTAGGCAAGGAAGGCAAAGGAAGCGAATAGCAAGGAAATGTTGGGAAGAGATGAAGGAGAGATGGAGTAAGGGAAAGATAGTGGGGGGGATGGGAACAGGAGAAGAAGGAGTTTATGAGAGAAAGAGGGGTGCAGGAAGGGGAAGAGGAAGGAGTGGAATATGAGAAATTGGAGGAAAGTGATAAGAAAAGACAGAAGGAGGAAAGGAGGAGGAAAATAGGGGACTCAAGTTTTAACAAATGGTATAGAGAAATAAAAGGGGAGGAAATACCGGAGTTCATGACAAAAGGATGGGCGGAGGGTAGATGGAGGAGAGTGCTGAGATTTAGATTGGGGAATGAAATGAGAGAGGGATTGTACTGGGAGGAGGAGGGAAAGAGAAGGTGTAGAATATGTGGGGAAGAGGAAGAGACGTGGGAGCATATCTGGGAGCGGTGCTTAGGAGGACGGTTGGGGGATGGGGAGAGATGGGAAGAGGTGCGCCGGAAAATACTGGGTGGAAACGGAGGAGGGGAAGAGTGGATGAAGAAGATAGAGAGGGTGAGAGAAGAGAGAGAGAGGTAGGGTGAAGAGGGGAGAGAGAGGGAGAGGAATGGGGGGACGGAGAATGAGAGAGGGTGAAAGAGAGGGACAGAGAGAGAGAGAGAGAGAGAGAGAGAGAGAGAGAGAGAGAGAGAGAGTAAGTGAGAAAGAGGAGAAAGTACAGCGGAAACGGAGGTCCAGGTAGGATAAGGTAGAAGTAAGAAGTAGGAGATAGAGAATAGAATTAAGGCGTAGAATTAAGGCGTAGAATAAGAACTAGGCTGAGGAAGGAAATGGAGATATATAAAAAGGAGAGAAAGAGATATATATACAGGGTGTCCCAGACCTACCGTATAACCTGTTAATGGTAGATTCTTGAGATCATTTGGAGATGAAATCCTTATGGCAAAATGTCGAGGGTGCAATAGTTTTTAAACGGGAAGGGTTTAAATTTCACCAATCAGTTTGTCGCAATTTCGCGCGCCCAGGGACATGACACGTCGAAAGGGCCCCTCAATAACACTTTATTCAATTTGTCATAAATACTTGAAATTATTATTCACTTTATTCTTTATTCACTTTGTACACTATTTGCAAGACCGACGAATATCGAGACGATAATAGTTTCTAAATTTTTGTACGGAAACGCGATGCGCGTCGAACTGTCAAAACGTTTATATGCAAAGCCGCCGCGGACAAATGACATGCGGTTAGAGAAAATCAATAAATAATTTGATGTGTCATGTCCCTGGGCGCGCGAAATTGCGACAAACTGATTGGTGAACTTTAAACCCTTCCCGTTTAAAAACTATTGCACCCTCGACATTTTGCCATAAGGATTTCGTCTCCAAATGACCTCAAGAATCTACCATTAACAGGTTATACGGTAGGTCTGGGACACCCTGTATATAGGCAGGGAGAGAAATGGCGAAATGGAGTAGATTTAAGGAGTAGAGATAAGGCAGTAGAATAAGTTTAGGTTAAGAGATGGATGTACGCATGCGGAATTTGTAACCCCATAGGGGACCAATAAAGATTCATACATACATACTTAATTAAGTTGCAAAATTACTGATAAGAAAGAGATACTACGTATTGTTTCTAATTTATTGTTCAAGTGACACTTTTTTACAGGTTATAGTACAGAAGAAGAGTGGATACACGAGACGAACTGCTCGCTCACATAATGGATGCTATTGCCCGCATAAAGGAACATCACGATGCACTCATTGTCAGACGAGCAACACGCCATGTTCTCACAAGAGTTGATAAATGCATTGATGTTGACGATGAAATTTTTGAAAATTTATTATAAACTGTAAAAAATGTTTCACTTGAACAATAAATTAGAAACGGTACATAGTATCTCTTTTTTATCAGTAATTTGCATTTGTACATTCAAATAGCTCTATTTCGGAAATTGTTCGGAACAGGACTCTCGTTCATATGAACATTTTTGCTTAAAATGACCGATACCGTTACCTCCCAGAATATTGACCTTTCCTCCTGGGACACCCTGTATAATATATACAGGGTGTATCAGATCACCCGTGCTAGCCGAATATCTCGAAAACCGAGAACGGCAGACAAAAATATTTGAGACAAAAGTTGTAGGGTTTCAAGTAACGCATTACATAGTAATATTAGTACGACCTTGAATAGCCTTGTCAAGGTCACGTAAAGGTCATCTTAAATTTCTTAAATGGAACCCCCTATTTTTCATTACATATTCTTGTAGCTTATCTCGTCCTCTCGAGAGCTTTCCAAAACACTAATTAAATGTTTTTTCGTTAAGTATTTTTCGAGTTATAAGGCTTGAAGTTTACAGTATTTTGACATAAAATACAAAATATCGTGTAAAACATTCAGTTTTAATCTTACTTTAATACTTTTATGCATAGAGTAATAAGACCAATCAATTGATGTAAAGAAAACACATAATTGCTTTCAAAAAAAGTATGCAGCTGCATGTTGCAAATTACATACTTTGTCTTAATAGCAACTCTGTTTTTTTACACCAATTGATTGGTCTTATTATTCTATGCATAAAAGTATTAAGGTAAGATTACCGAAAACTGAATGTTTTACACGATATTTGGTATTTTATGTCAAAATACTGTAAACTTCAAGCCTTATAACTCGAAAAGTACTTAATGAAAAATAACTTAATTATAGTGTCTCGCTGTTGCGATTACTTGTGGAGTAATATTTCTCAAAGCAACAGCGAGACACTTGTTCATCAAACGTTTGCAAAAATATATTGACGTTGATGGTAGACATTTTGAACACCTATTAAAATAAGTACATTATTACACAAATATTAACATAAAATAAATAATTGTTAAGATTTATTGATCATCCCATGTCATTATGGCGTGAATTTGGAGCACAAGGAGCTGAAGGTCATGTTATTATACATAGTTGAATTCCTTTTGAAAGTTAAAATATCTTTTTGACAGTTAAAATATCATCTATCTAAAACCATATGATTCCATTAAAAAAAAATCGATGACCTTGAAATAACATTCAAAATGATCTTATTGCGACTTTTTAATTACACCATCGTGTTTCCCCCCAAAGGGGGATGAATCAAAATTCATACAATTTCTTCCTTTACCATTTTTTTGTATATGTAAAAGTAATGGAGTTATTTTAGGTGTAAGAGTTAAATGAAACACCCTGTATACCCAGGTAGCAAGCACACGTTATTTTGACGTTTCAAATTGGTCATTCACTGACTACTCTTGACGTCACGAGTTGACGCCTTTATGATGTAAAAATGACGGTCTAATGTCACAAATTCTTGATGTCATGACATGTACTGCATATTGACGTCATGAAATGTACCATATTTTGACGTCATGGAACATCATGACGTCTTTTTCTTAGCATAATAATGTATTTAAGACGCAAATGTGATAAAAAATAGGTCACATGTGTAATATATGTTATTATTTTATTGAAACATATATATAAATAAACTTATATCTACATATATAAATATATAGTATTTTTACTTATACATATAATTACATAGTATTTTATAGATTTGAATATAGAATGTAACAAATGTTTAATTATAATAAATGTTTAGAATATAATAAAGATGTAAATATATTTTAAGTAGCATCAAACTTTGACAACTTAACTAAAATGGTTATTGCACGTTTAGAAATCTTATCTAATCTTTTTGACAATTTAACTAAAAACTATTATTATTATACTTTCACAGATTTAAATAAAATGTATCTAATCTTTGGCAACTTTTAACTAACAAAATATACTTATTGTACTACCACAGATTTAAAGAAATGTATATATTCTTTGGCAATTTAACTAAAATCTTTATCGCACTTCCGCATATTTAAATGAAATATATCAATCGAAACTATGTACGATTGGTAAACATACGTAACGTTTATTATCGTTAATATATGGCAATAGAATACATTTACTGTCAATGAAATTAATAGGCCATATTTTTAGATCACTCAAACTTTGAACAACATATATATTAAGTAATGACGAGTTACATGGGTATAAATATAATGGTGAATATTCAATAAAGTGTTTTCCTATAAGATAAACATCGCCTTTTATTGTTTTAATAATATTATGTATTAGTACTATTTTTGCATTACCTTTCAAACTACAATAACTATTCGATATATTGTTTTGGTTAATAGTGAATACCAAATTTGCAAAAGTAATTTTTTTATATTGTTTATGCCATTTGCAGAAATTATTTAATAAAGGTCCATCTGTATGCTCCATGTCAACAAAATATTTCACTTGGTCGAGATTTTCCAACTTGCGTTCATTTAACTCTAATAAAAAAGGATTAATTTCTTGCAGTCGACGATATATTTGTTGCAATGGATTAGTAGAAGATCTTACATGTTTCTTTAAACGACCGAGGTAATTTTCAAATGGAAATGCCGAATATTCATCCAGAGGACCATAAATTTCAACATCATCACATATATGTGCTAAAAGATGGACATTATAAACGGCAAATTCTAAACCATATAATTCACTTTTACTATGTTTAATAAAGGTTAGTGAACAATTTCGTGCAAATGAAATTCCAAACGTATTAATATGTTTTCGTGATATTAATATAGTAATTGCAACATGTAATAATAGAAAATTCTCATAAACAGCTCTTTTTACGACATCTTTTAAAACTATAGGACCAATGTAAATCAAAAAAGTTCTAAACTCTGTTGCTTTCCAAAACGCTAGTTCATCTAATGACCGAGGTTTTCTATTAAATTCTAATGGAATAAATGGCTGTAAATTAATAAGACATTGTGAGAGAACTTGTACCTTACTGTTAGGTAATCTAACGTTTAATGGACCTCTAATCCATGTGTTTAATAATTCTTTAACTACTCCTAAGCAAATATTATGCATGTAGTCTGTGGGAAAGCATGTAATTAAATCTATAGGTAAATCCAAAAAAGGAGATGGGCCATGATGGTGCTCATCATCTGTCTGTTTCCTAAAAGATTCGTCTGTGCGCTTTTGAGCTGTTTCGCTCGTAAAAACAACTTTATTTTTGTAATATTCTCCAGGTTCGACACACTTATCGCATGATGAATATTCCGAATGTGTCTTTGTACATTTTAAAAAAGCACGAGCAGGCGCGTCGCATACAAAACTATGAACTTCAATTTTAAAGTGATTTCCATTAAAATCAAACCCATTTTTTAGTAAATCATTTAATTCATCTATAAAATTCGCTAAAAAAAGATTTAATGGTTTCGGTTTTGACGTGCCACAGAAAATTGAAATAACAAATGGAATACTACGAAAATTTTTAATAAGTCCCAGAATAGGCCATAGTTGTGATTTGTTACTTTTAAATAATGGGATATCATCTATATTAAAACAGATTTTTAACGTTTCACCGGGTTTTATACATTCTTGGGTACATTTTTGTGACAATATATTTTTCAAAGCTATGTTCAAACTTAAGTAACAGAATTCTCCAGTTTCTAATTTATTAATTGGTATAGAAATTGGAGTGTTCAATAACGTACGAGAATCTAAAGGTAATTCAGGGTGGTAGGGCGAAAGTATGTGCAAAAGATCTGTTAAAACCAAATGTGATATATGTCTTTCGGTAGCCCATTTTACTAATTCACATATAAAATTACTTTGATTATCTGAGCTATTGTTTATGTCTGTATCAGAAGAATTATTTATTCCTTTGTTAGAAATATCAGACACGGCATCAATAGTTAAACAGTTATCGTATTGTAAATTTGAAGAAGCAATTACATTTTCAAGATTTTCATTGTTACTCTTTTCATTATTAGTAATTCTAATTCTATTAGCATCTAATCATTTGATGATTTATTATATACTTCGTTTGATAGGTTCAAATTATTACAAGGCGTTCTACTAGAAACATTAGCAACAAATATTTCGTTTACAGCTTCCATTACTCTTCGATATTGTTGGCGCCGTCCAACAAATTCTTTACGTTTACGTCTAGTTTTTAACATGATAAATTTTTGCACAAATAAACGAAAATGAAAGATATAATGTTTTTATAACTAATTATTAAAATAAATGCAAATATAATTCAAAACGTGAAATTAATAAAATTAATATGAATTTATCAATACACAAAATAAAAATAAAAAGTAGGGGAGACCGGGGCGAAGTCGTCACTTTTTTTTCGATGCCGATTTTTAACTACAAAATAAATAATTTTAGTGAAAAGTGGTGTCCCGTTATAAAGAGTGAACCCTTGAATACAAAATTTATATGGACATTTTTTGTCTACTTCGCTTTGTTCAACCGGTATAGAGTAAAAACGACAAAGGTGCAAAAATTGAAATGTCAAAATTGCCGAGGCGAAGTCGTCATACCCCCGGGGCGGAGTCGTCACTCCATTCTCGGACTGGATTTTAAATGAAAATAAATAATTCCGATTATAATAAATGAAAGGATACATTTTATTACTTATTTTTTAATAGAAAAATGTAAACATTTAATTACTATTATTAATTAACAACATGATGGCAGAAAATAATTACAAAAAAATCAATTTTCTTCGTTGGAATCCGACCACTGCTGCTTCCTTGACTTCGATTTTCGCGCACTGCTCGTCGAAGGCTGCGGTTCTGATTGCGTGTTACTTTTTGAGGGCCGACCTCTTTTTCTCGGCGCAGTAGCAATGGTCGATTTTGGTGTTCCCTTCTTTGTAGCAGGTTTCTCATTTTTTTTCCGCCTCGACTCCGCCTGCTCAGCCGCCAATTCTCTTATTTGAGGCGAGTCAGTAAGGACGGCGCTCGTTCTTCGTTTTCGTCCTTTACGAGTCTGCTGCCTCGGAGCGGCTTTAGGAAACGCTCGAATACTTTGAAGCGTCGCGCTCAAGTTCCGTGTATCATCACGACGAGACATGGAAGAAGCTGTGGGATCGAATTCGTTTCCATTCTGGTCGGCTGCGTCGGGTTCGACTGTGTCCGGGTCAGCTACCTCGGGTTCGGCTGCGTTGAGGTTGTCTTCTTCGGGATCAGCGGAAGTAGAAGGGTTCTCCCTATCCGTAACGCTGCTTGGCAAAAATTCGTATTCCTGGAAAATGTCCGGATTGAATGGAGAAATTCCAGTGCATTCAAATCCGGAAACAATATTTCGATGCGTTACGGCAAGTGGCAGTGCCTTAGCCACGATTACAGGTATGTCGTATATCGTCATTGTCCTACCAGGATTTGACGTCATCCAGTTATCGCACTGTGCGTGTACACATTTTTTTAACGGGCCATAGACGGTGCGATCCAGCGGTTACAGCTTGTGCGAGCAATGCGGCGGTAATGATAAAACAATGATTCTATTCGCTTTACAATAGTCGAGACCAGCAATGGACAAATGTGACTCGTGATTGTCGAGTATCAGTAAAACTAGAGCGTCGATCGACGGAAGCACGCACATGGGACTGGAAGAACTGTAAAAATTTAACAAAATGCTCCGCGTTCATCCAGCCACTTTGATTCGCTTCACCTGTGCAGCCTGGTGGTCCGCCGTTAATAAAATGTTCCTTGAAATTTTTACGAGGAAAAATAAAAAAAGAGGTAGAGAACGCCCGGTCGCTGACACCGCCATCGCCAAAGTTACGAGGGTTCCTCGTTCCGCAGAAGTCACTCGCCCGATTTGTTTCACTCCGCGACGCCCGATGACTCTGTTCGGTGTCTGAACGGTTGTTATTCCCGTCTCATCCATATTCCATATGCAGTGAGTCGGGAAATGATATTTATCCATCACAGATTTTAGCAGCGCAAAGAACCTTTCTACATTTGTCCGATTGAAACTGGTGGCACGTGCTAAACTCGTCGCTTCCGGTTTGCGTATGGATAATGTTCGATGTCGTTTGAGAAAGCTGGTTAGCCAATCTTCACCGGCCATGCGAGCGGCTTCCCACAATGCTGGTACCTTCAGATTTAATTTTTTAGCGAAATCAAAGGCTAAACCACGGGTTTCCTTCGCAGATAGCCCAAAGTACATGTCGTTGCAATGTACTAAGTATTCCACCAAAGTGGTTTCACTTTCAGAATCCATAACCTGCATTTGAAATTAAGTCGTTGTATGAATATAAACTTCGCTGAGCAGAGTGCATGCGTTTAAAAATTTATTAACATTACTCACCGATAAGCCTCCATGATATCGTACGGTCACGTTATTCAAGTGTGCTATTTCATCATTATTCTTCTTCAGCTAGTCGTTCAACGTAGTTCTCGGGACTCCGAATTGTTTTGCGGCTATTTGAGTCTTAACTTTATCTTTTTTCACCGCAAGAACTGCCTTCCTGAGTTGCTCCTTGTCGACGGGAGTCGTTTTGCGACGGTACGTGCGTACCATTTTCGTGTAATTAAAAAAAACAATGACATATTTGCAACGGAAAATAGAGTGAAGCCACCGGGGTGAAGTCGTCACTGTGACGACTTCACCCCGGTGGCTTGATGACGACTTCGCCCCGGACACAGATTTCAAGTTTGGTCTCTCGTGAAATATTAGAAATCAACGAAAATGAAAAAACTTCACTGGATTCGTGTTCAGCATGCATTACTCTTTAGAATCACTTACCTCGAGATTTGGAGAAAAAAATAATATTTAAAATATTAAAAATTTTCGATGCGCAAAAAATTTCACTTTTGACCTCCGAAAACACATTTTTCGTAATGAAAATCACAACATGGCACATAAACTCACTAAACTTCGTTGGTCACGTGGGCACCATAAGTAGCGATTACATTATTAATAGCGAGTTCACACAACATACAGATCAAGAGACACGGTAGTGTCTCGCGCCAAGTACGCGCAGCAACGGCAAGGCACTCCGGGTATCTTTACGCGAGTCGGCCAGTTGAGAGTACTCGAGATTATCAGACCTCAATAACCGCTGAACGGATTGAGTTTTTATTAAGCTTAATCGATAGCTTGGGTTTAAATTATATAAGAAAAGTGTCTTTATTTTTGCTCTACATGTTATATAAACAGATATATTATAACGCAAAGTCGAAATGTGGAAATTTTCATTTAAGAAACGTCCTCACCGTCGTCACCGTCGTCATCGCTACACGTATATACACGTACACAACACATGCATGGATATATAGTAGTATCGCGCTACACGTATATACACGTACACAACACATGCAATAAATAGCAATGTATGCATCTTGTACGGTTGACTTGTTTGACGGAAGATCGCGCTAGCAGCGTTTGCGACATTGACGGCATGCGTTATTACACGTGTGCAGTTAACCACACTTTCGAGTCGAAAGTTTCGATAAAGACAAAGCAACAGTAACATTATATCAATGTGTTATAATTTCCACTCAATAATGTAATTGTTATGTACAAGCCGTTACATTGTTGAGTGAGAAATTATAACATTGATGTTATGTTACTGTTGTTTTGTGTTTTAATAATAAATTAAAACGCGTCACGCACGTGTTTAATTGTACAAAAAGTGTGGCAGTTTTCTGTTGGTTTAATCAGGTAATTATTTCATACACACATCATTATAGTGTATATGCTTTTACCCAGTAAAAGTCAATATCAATGTAATAAGTGTAAAACATTAATGTAAGGAATCTTCTAAACCACGCTACGGATCTTTGAAGATATACCTTTTTCAATTACAGAAATTTACAACCAGATATTCTATGGATAAAAAAAGTAACTCAACTACACAAGACATGATCTTACTTGAAAAATCTACTGAAAAAGATCTCATTGTAGTTGATGTTTTAATGTGGTTAACAAGGTATTTGAACGTGTCTACAAATTCTTTTTTAATTATGCATATATCTATAAAATAAAATTTTTATTCAATCGTTAAATGTTTTAGGGCCTTACATATGATATTATTATTCTTCGAGAGGATTGTAGAGGATCATAAGGCTGGGAAAGCAACAGAGGATTTAGTTGCATTTTTAAAAGAGGCGCATTATAAAGAAACTTTAGAGCCATATCATGGTTGGATGGCACAACAATTGTTTAATGTAAGTATAAATTTTTCTATGTTAATAATTGTTTAGATTTTAAGAAAGTCATAATACTAAAAATAAATAAAAGAATAATATGTCTAAATACTGAAAATATTGTTACAGCTCCTATCACGTATATTATGATGATACCTACTCGTTCGCAACTCTTACTACCATTAGCAGATGAAGAACCGGATAATTATAAAGAAACTCTAGAGCCATATCATGGTTGGATGGCACAACAATTGTTTAATGTAAGTATAAATTTTCCTATGTTAATAACTGTTTAGATTTAAAAAAAAAGTCATAATACTAAAAATAAATAACAGGATAACATGTCTAAATACTGAAAACATTGTTACAGCTCATCACGTATGTCACGTATGACACCTACTTGTTCGCAACTCTTACTATCATTAGCAGATGACGAACCGGATTAAGAAGAAATTATTTTATGTAACATGGAGTTGTCTTTAACAAATTTAAAGAAAAATGTGTTAATTTTAAAGACATTTTATAATGATTATAATTTAGAAGTGATTACTATAGTATAATGAAGTACATTTTAGAGTTTTAATTTAATATTAATTATACCATTTGGAGTGGCAAATTGGCTTGTATCTGATATCATTAAAACGTTCAATAATTTTAATAAATGTAAAAAATTTGTTAATTCCCTCCCATCCTCTCTCTCTCTCTCTCTCTCTCTCTCTCTCTCTCGCTCGCTGTTTCTCTCTCTCTCTCTCTCCTTCCCTCTTTCGTTTTCGTTCTTTTATGTATTACTCGTATACAGCTGCTCACCGCGCATGTAACGTGAGTGTACTTTTAACTTTAACTAATAAATATACACTAGGAATAAAGATAAATTATTATAATTATCAATATAAAAATATATAGAGGGTTTAGTTAGTACATTAATAATATCAATTTGTTTCATTTAAATTGTTTATAACATAGTTAGCACATTTCCCGCGATTATTCTCTCCTCATCGCTTGTAATATTCAACATAGAAATACTTTTAAATTCACTGGTTTAATGCTGCATGAATAAAGACATAAGACACAGACAAAAGTGGAAAACAAGTCATAAAAGATATTAAATAATAAGTAGTCATATAATTGATTAAGAAAATATTTTATTATAAGAAATATAATATACAACGCTTGCGACGCTCGGTTATACACTAACGCGTGCAAGGTTTGGTTTTATCTTCGTTATAAAAGTAGCGCAAAAATCAGAATACCATTAATATATGATTCTAAATAATATTGTATTATTATGCGACTCATAAGCGCAAATGTGTTAAAAAGAAATTAAACTATTTAATATTTATATAATATACATTAACGCTTGCGACGCTCGGTTATACATTAATCGTTATAAAAGTAGCGCAAAAATCATAATATTGTATTATGCGACTCATAAGCGCAAATGTTTCTCAATAACAAACTCGATATATATTATTGTTGGCCTCGGCCTCCTTGGCCTTGGCCTTGTCCTTGTCGGCCTCGGCCTCGGCCTCGGCCTCTCGTAGGCCCCCAACTTTGGTCCGCGTGAGACAGCTTAAAAAGGAACGACATAAAGTCGTTATTCCTTTTTTTTGCACCCGCCCTCTTCCCTCTTTCTCTCCATTCTGTACAAACAAAAATTTCATTATAAAACTAATATATAGAGGATAAAAAAAATCTTATTGTAAAGAATGATTTATGTAATCAAGCGACAGCAATATACAGTAGCATTGTGACTTATTCTAATTCATCGTTGCGATGACAGGTTCAATCAAGTGCAGCACATGAGAAAAATATTTATCTCTTCGCTTTATTCTATAAATACTTTTCTCACATGCGTTGCACTTGATTGTATTTGTGTTTGCAACGTTGAATTAGAATAAGTCACAAAGATATTGTATATTGTTGTCGCTTGATTACATAAATCATTTTTTTACTAAGATTTGTTTCGTATTCGTGCAGTTAAAGTGTATATCATATCACAGATACATTCAAGTGCAGCGCATATGAGGAAAGTATTTATAGAATAAAGCGAAGAGATATAAATAATAATACTTTTCTCACAAGCGCTGCACTTGATTGTATCTGTGATATGTAAAAGTGATTTATTTAATTTAAAGACTTACTCCGAGGATTTGCGTTTTCGGGAGGATTTGTTGCATTTTCGGAGGACTTACTCCGAGGAGTTGCGTTTTCTTTGTTATTTTTATTTACTTTTTGCGCGCCCACCTGCGCGTTAGCCGGCGTTTCCTTATCATCATCATCACTGGACTCTATGTTTAGATCCATTTTCTGAAAAAATAAAATAACATTTTAAAAATGAATATTTCTGCAAATATTAATATATTGCTACCATAATGGCGGAAGGTCGTATGTAATTGGTGTATATTAAAAATGTTACATACTTCTGCCATTATGGTAGCGATATTATCTCGAAAACTTACATCTCCTTGCGTCTCTCTTTTTTTGTTGTTATTTATTTTATTCATTCTCTGAAAAAAGAATAAAATTTTTAAAATGCAGAATATTTCTGCAAATATTTATATAATAGTTAAAATACTTACGTATCTCGCGTATTGCGTCTTCTTTTTGAATATCTACGATCTGATGTGATGTTCGCGACACGCAATCACGCAGTGATGCCAGAAACTAACCTCGGTAGCACACGCACACAAACGCGACGCGTATATGTGCTGTGCAGTGCACTCTGGGTATCATCACATATACGCGTTCGCGTTTGTGTGCGTGTGCTACCGGGTTCAGTTTCTGGCATCACTGTGTCATATTGTGTGCTTAGATGTGCGAAAATCGGCGTTTTCTAAGTAAGTATCAAAATAAACTAATTTTTTATTAACTATACACACTGAAAGATTGCAAACCTCACATATACATGATGTGAGGTAAATTTAAGAAACGCGGTTTTAATAAATGTAATTTATACTTTTATGTATGCAAGATAACTCATGTATTATGATGAATCTATCTGCATACGTTTATTAAAACTAAACAAACAATATATACAATTCACATTTTTTAACGAATCAAGTTATTTTGTAAAGCTACATGTGTTACATGAGTTATCTTGTAAGAGTATAAATTACGTTTATTAAAATATATAATATGTAATATGTAATATGAAGTAAGAAATAATAATACAGCGAGAAGAAGATAATAATATAACATAATATAATATAATATAATAAGTTATTGTGATCTAATTCAACGTTGCGATAACAGGTACAATCAAGTGCAGCACATGAGAAAAATATTTATACCTCTTCGCTTTATTCTATAAATACTTTTCTCACATGCGCTGCACTTAATTGTATCTGTGATATGATATACATACATTTTAACTGCACTAATATAAAACAAATCTTATTGTAAAGAATGATTTATGTAATCAAGCGATAGCAATATACAGTAGCTTTGTGACTTATTTTAATTTAGGGTTGCGAACACAGATACAATCAAGTGCAACGCATATGAGAAAAGTATTTATAGAATAAAGCGAAGAGATACAAATATTTTTCTCATGTGCTGCACTTGATTGTACTTGTCATCGCAACGTTGAATTAGAATAAGTCACAATAACTTATTATATTATATTATGTTATATTATTATCTTCTTCTCGCTGTATTATTTCTTACTTCCTATTATCTTACAGACACTTGACAAATAATAAACGTTGTTTACAGATTTGTGCGAATAAATATTTGAATCTATCGCCTCGATCGTTGATGACAGAGAGATAGAGAGAAAGTGAGAGACGATCGCCAATTTTCGAACTAAGGTAAATCATTTTCAAGTTTCACTATTTACTGCTGCGAAATATATAATTTATCGATTATTTCTTACTTCCTATTACATATTACATATTACATATTTTAATAAATCTTACAGACACTTGACAAATAATAACGTTGTTTACAGATTTGTGCGAATAAATATTTGAATCTATCGCCTCGATCGTTGATGACAGAGAGATAGAAAGAAAGAGAGAGAGGATCGCCAATTTTTGAACTAAGGTAAATCATTTTCAAGTTTTACTGTTTACTGCTGCGAAATATAATATTATTAAAATATGTAATATATAATATGTAATAGGAAGTAAGAAATAATACAGCTAGAAGAAGATAATAATATGACATAATATAATATAAGTTATTGTGACTTATTCCAATTCAACGTTGCGATGACAGGTACAATCAAGTGCAGCACATGAGAAAAATATTTATACCTCTTCGCTTCATTCTATAAATACTTTTCTCACATGCGCTGCACTTAATTGTATCTGTGATATGATATACACTTATTTAACTGCACTAATATAAAACAAATCTTATTAAAGAATGATTATGTAAAGAATGATTATGTAATCAAGCGATAGCAATATACAGTAGCTTTGTGACTTATTTTAATTTAGAATTGCGAACACAGATACAATGAAGTGCAACGCATATGAGAAAAGTATTTATAGAATAAAGCGAAGAGATATAAATATTTTTCTCATGTGCTGCACTTGATTGTACCTGTCATCGCAACGTTGAATTAGAATAAGTTCACAATAACTTATTATATTATATTATGTTATATTATTATCTTCTTCTCGCTGTATTATTTCTTACTTTCTATTATATATTACATATTACATATTTTAGTAAACGTAATTTATGCTTTTACAAGATAACTCATGTAACACATGTAGCTTTTCAAAATACAAAATAACTTGATTCGTTAAAAAATAGCAAGAACTATATATATTGTTTGTTTAGTTTTAATAAACGTATGCATATAACATTTAAAATTATTAATCTAATTTTGCAGAAAATTTGTTTATTTATATATCACATCCATAGTATTTATTTATTATAAATAAATCATTAGTGCATATGTTCTTACATATGCAAAATACTTGTGTAATACATACAGCTTTATAAAATAATTTGGCTTATTGAAAATCAAGAATTATACGTAGAATATTTATGGAATATTTATATATTGTTTGTTTAGTAAATGTATGTAGATATTCATCTAAATATTGCAGGAAGTTTGATTATATATAGATAGGTGTTTTATACACTTTTCTTCTGGTAGCGTTTCTGGATGATTCAATCAGGTACTCATTTCACATTATTTATGGAATAAGTTTATTCGTTTATGGAATAGATTTATTTACAGAATAGATTGTTATTAACAATGTTTATATTAACAATGTTTTTTTGATAACAGTAAGAATTTCTAGGAGAAATACTGCATTGATAGGACTTAATTATAATAAATAAATACTATTTAGATATAATGTGTAAAAAAAGTAATAATGTGAAGTGATTATTTAATTGATTCAACTCCAGAAATACTATACTGAAGAAAAGATAACTTTACTATATAAGCCAACTTCCTACAATATTTAAATTATATTAATAATTTTGAACTCTGCATATTTTAAAATTAAATAATTAATATTATTGGCTTTCATTGCCAATTATTTATTTTAATTTGTTAGTGGAGCCTTCTTTAATTATTAATTTAGTTTAATTTTATTTATATTTTATTAAAATTATTTTAAACTATTATTTAAACTATTATTATAGTTTACACACGCATTTGCTTATTGCATATTTAAATAATTAATATTAAAATAATTTTAAACTATTATTTAAACTATAGTTTATAGTTTACACACGCACTTGCTTATTACGAAATGTATATATACATATTATTTGATATATTTTAAACGATATAACTAATGAATTGATTGTATATTCTTACGTAAATTAGAAAGATAATACATGCAACCATTTGACAAAATAACTTGGTCCATTGATATATAGTTTTCTCCATTAAATGCTCTCAAAATAAACAATTTCCGAATTTATTGCTCGTAGTTTAAGTAAAAAAATCGACATAAACGCGTGGTGATGATAGCTTGCCTACATGAGTAAAGTATATTAACGCAATTAATAGCTGGTATTATTTCGGTCTTGAAATATTTCCCTAATTCATTGTTTTCAAGATAGATAATATCGAATTTATTGTTCAACGTTTGACATAGAAAAATCGACCCGGATTGTGGCGGTGCTATCTTGCCTACGAGAGTAAAGTACATTAACGCAATTAACTGCTGTTATAATTTTGGTCTCAAAATGTTTACCTAATTTATTGCTCTCAAAATATATAATATCGAATTTATTGCTCAACGTGACTATTGTTTGACTATTGTTAATGTTCTAGACAAGCTAGCATCGCCACGCATTGGAGTCAATTTTTTCAAATGATTGAGCAATAATTTCGATATTATACAGGGTGTCCTATTTTAATCAACCACCCCTGATAACTTCGCAGGAAGCGGTCAAATAAAAAAATGTTTAATATAAAAGTTGTAGGGTTTGAAAAGGTCTATTTACTGGCCTTATCAGTTTGACCTTGGATGGTGTCGCGAAGGTCAGGACAAGGTCACCTTGAATTTTTTTAATGTAAATTGATTCCTCGCAATATTCTGTATAAAAAATTATGAGGGTAGGATGGCCAAAAAGTGAATAGTTTACGAGATATTTTATATTTTAATTTGATATAATCTTACATAAATACTATGAAATATTTCAGAAAATATTCATTTTTCGATGATCTTATCTCAATACTTTTATGCACAAAATAATGAGAGGAATCAATTGGTGTAGAGAAAACACATAGTTGTTTATAAGAAAAAATATTCCGCTGCTAGTTGCAAATTACATACTTTTTCTTAAAAACAACTATGTGTTTTCTTTACACCAATTGATTCCTCTCATTATTTTGTGCATAAAAGTATTGAGATAAGATCATCGAAAAATGAATATTTTCTGAAATATTTCATAGTATTTATGTAAGATTATGTCAAATTAAAGTATAAAATATCTTGTAAATTATTCACTTTTTGGCCATCCTATCCTCATAACTTTTTATGCAGAATATTGCGAGGAATGATTTATATAAAAAAATAAGATAGTTCCATTTAAAAAATTCAAGGTGACCTTATCCTGACCTTGGCGACACCACCCAAAGTCAAACTGATAAGGCCAGTAAATAGACCTTTTGAAACCCTACAACTTTTATATATATATGGGGCATTCCATGCCAAATCAACGACTTTTTTCCCCGACCATTTTTGATTTGCTTCATTATTTTTCATGTTTTCGTACCTATTGAAAGTAGCTTCCATGAATTTTTTTAGATTTTTATCTCTATCGATTTTCGAGTTACAATTTTTTACAAAAATTGATGTAAGAAATTTCAAATATCTATAACTCAAAGAAAAATAATAATATTGTTAACAATAAGGTGGTCATTTTTTGTGTCTTGGAATGTAGTTTTTGAAAGAAATTTTTAAAAAATTAAAAAAAAAACTTAATAGTGTTTTTTAGTCAATTTTAACCAAAATTATTTTGTTTTCCTCAATGAGACCCCTTCGATTTAAAAAAAAAAAATTTATATAATTTTAGACATAAATTTAAAACCATTTTTCGAAATTTTTTTTTAAAAATCGCA
>CAXASD010000048.1:0-17658 GCA_963971435.1 Lasius platythorax | reverse complement strand
ATAAGAAAAATGTAATAAAAGTGTAATTATTAATGTAAAAATATGAATTACAAATATTTAACACAATTATTACAAATATTTAAACATATTTATTCCGTCACCACGGTAACATTTTTATCCCCAATATTCATATTATACGCGTAACACATCTCCAACTGTTTTTTGGAGCTCATTTCCTGCACATCTCTTCTAACGACGTATAATCGTGTATCTAAAAATGTCTAAAAAGACCAAAAAGAGCAACGAAAATGCGTGCAACTCAAATCAGCATAATGTAAATAAATTTTAATTTTAGAGAAAGAGAAAAAGCGAGAGGAGTGACAGAGTGAAAGATGGAGGGAGAGGGTGGGAGAGAGTGGTAGAGGGAGAGTGAGGGGGGCGAGAAAGGGTCGGAGAGGGTGGAGAGGGGGGGCGAGAAAGGGTCGGTGAGGGTGTGAGAGGGGGAAGAGGGGAATGAGAGGTGGTGAGAGAGGTCGGAAAGGGAGAGGGAGAAGAGAGAGGGGTAGGGGAGAGGGGGAGAAAGAGATAAGATAAGAGAGAGGGGGAGGGTGAGAGAGGGAGGGAGAGAGAGGGAGGGAGGGAGAGAGGGGTGAGGTGGAGTGAGGGAGGGAGAGGGATGGAGGGCGAGAGGGAGGGAGGAGAGAGAGAATGGGAAGGAAAGAGGGAGGGAGGGAGAGAGGGAGGATTGGAGAGAGAGAGGGAGGGAGAGGGAGAGTGGAGAGGGACGGAGGGAGAGGAGGAGGGAGGGAGGGAGAGAGAGAGGGGGGAGGGAGAGAGAGAGATTTGTGTGTGTGTATGTGTGAAAGAGAGAGGGGAGAGAGAGAGAGAGAGAGAGAGGGAGAGAGAAATCAGAGTTATTAATCTATATATATCTTTTTTTATAATGACCAGTATACGGAAGAACTTAGTGCCGAAAATAATTTATTAAAGACGGAATATTTGATATTTATTATTACATAGTAATGTAATTAATAATTGTTTTATTATTTCCGCGTCCGCGGCCAAGTTCGCGTCTACGGTCACGTCCGCGTTCACGTTTTCGGCCTCTTCCTGCTCTTGCCCATCGAGTTTTTGTTTTACTGTAAAAAAAATATATATAATTTATATATTTACTTATATTATTTATTATTTATTATTATACTTACATTGCAATGTATTCTTTTCAATTTATATTGGCGGTACGACTTCAGGCTGTGGATTTTCAGCAGCCATCACTGCAGGCTGTGGATTGTCAGCATCAGCCACCACTGCAGGATGTAAATTGTCAGCATCAGCCACCACTGCAGGCTGTGGATTGTCAGCAGCCACCACTGCAGGTTGTAGATTGTCAGCAGCCGCCACAGCCTGCAGTGGTGGTTGCTTGGCCAAAGCAACTTCTGTAATTCCGTCTTTAATAATTTACTTTCGGCACTAAGTTCTTCCGTACTGATGTCACTCTAAAAAAGATATATATAGATTAATGACCCCGATTTCACTCCCTCTCTCACCCTTTCCCTCTCTCTCCCTTCCTCTACCACTATCTTTTACTCTGTCACTCCTCTCGCTTTTTCTCTTTCTCTAAAATTAAAATTTATTTACATTATGCTGATTTGAGTTGCACGCATTTTCGTTGCTCTTTTTGGTCTTTTTAGACATTTTTAGATACACGATTATACGTCGTTAGAAGAGATGTGCAGGAAATGAGCTCCAAAAAACAGTTGGAGATGTGTTACGCGTATAATATGAATATTGGGGATAAAAATGTTACCGTGGTGACGGAATAAATATGTTTAAATATTTGTAATAATTGTGTTAAATATTTGTAATTCATATTTTTACATTAATAATTACACTTTTATTACATTTTTCTTATATAAAAGAAAATAATTCTCAGATATCCGAGATTCAATTAAATCATACAAAAAGGCTGCTGTGCGCCTGTAAAAAAAGGCTGCTGTGCGCCTGTAAAAAAAAGGCTGCTGTGCGCCTTTAAAAAACGGCTGCTGTGCGCCGATACAAAGCTGCTGTGCGCCGATACAAAGCTGCTGTGCGCCTGTAAAAAAAACTGCTGTGCGCCTGTAAAAGCGGCTGCTATCTGTCGATACAGAGCTGCTGTGCGCCAGTAAAAAAAGGCTGCTGTGCGCCTATATAAAGAATTAATATAAAACAGAATAAGCACGAGAAAGAAAAGATCTATTAGGAAAATCGATCAATTCATGAATAAGTAATTCGCGGTCAGACAGACAGACAAACGGTATATATATATATATAGATATATAATTATTTTTTTATGTAAAATTAGGCAATAATTGAGAACATTTATATTCAACTTAGGATTGATCAATCAAAGTTATTTATTTATTATATAAACATTTAGACATGTAATCAAATATTATTATAAAATAAAAATTCTGACGTAATTCGAGCAATATTATTGCTTTATAACATAAAATAATTTCTTTCTTAAATATAGGGTACGACGCACATAATTATGCCTCAAAAGAGAAAATACGGAAATTTGAATAAAGTGAGACGCGAAGATAGGCGCTCACGACAAAGGCGAAAAATTGAGAGTTCGGAGGAAAGGTCTCAACGACTTGAAGCTGATGCTCAAAGAAATTCTCAGCATGGGATGAAAATGACGACGCAAGGACTCAACGACTCGAAGCTGATGCTCAGAGACATGCTCAGCAGAGGGCCGATGAAAATGACGACGCAAGGATTAAACGACTCGAAGCTGATGCCCAGAGACATGCTCAAGGAAGGCATTATGCTAGACAATTAAATCATCACATTGCGCTAATTGTCAAGGACCATGAAATAAATGTGTCAGTTCACACATTTGGCCAAATGAATGTAGAATGCCAATTTTGCAAATCGTTAAACTTTGCGTGTGAAAAATCTAAAGATGAAAAATTTACATATTGTTGCCAAAAGGGCAAGCTTCAATTAAAGGCAATAAATTGTTTTAATTTTCTTAAAAAATTATATATGGGAAATGATTTTGCATCAAAAAATTTCCTTGATAATATTCGTTCATATAACAGCGCTTTAGCTATGGCTTCCATGGGTGCCCCGTGCAATAAAAATCTATTGGATGTAGTGAACAATGCTCCTTATTGCTTGAAGATTCATGGGCAATATCATCATTTGACCTCGACGGCAATGCGCCCAGCGGATGGGCAAGCTCCGCGCTTTGCGTAGCTTTACTTTTTAGATACAGAAGAAGCTATTAATCATAGAATGAATAATAAAGCCAATCAAGGCTGTGATCCAGCCCTAATGAAAGATTTGTCATGCTTTATGATCCAATGCAATGAATTTGCTAAGACTCTTAAGATGATGCGTCAAGTTGAACAAGATCTTAATCCGAGAGGCAATAAAGCCATAAATTTAATGTTGTCCTTTCGAAATGATCCTCAACACGATCAAAGAAGATACAATGCTCCACGAGCTAATGAAATAGCCGTGGTTTTTCAGAATGTTGATAATTAGCCTCCATTTGAGAGAGACATTCGGATTTATAACAAAAATTCGAAGAACGATGTTCAACAAATATCAATTCTGGACAAAAGATGTGACCCAATGTGTTATCCTTTGTTATATCCATATGGTAACGATGGATAGCATTCAGAACTTAAATCATATAATACTAAATATCCAGGATTCAAAGTAACTCAAATGGATTATTATGCTCACCTGCTGGCACCAAGAGCTGAATTTAGTCAGTTTAAAAGGGCAGGCAAGTTGAGATGTCAATTTATACTTGATGCTTATATAAAAACTGAAGCCAATAGGCTTAATTATATTAAATTAAATCAACCTCAATTAAGAGCAGAACTTTATTCGGGATTAATGGATCACCTAGATAATCGAGCACAAAAATGAAGGAATTAAAGCTGGTATACCTGTAATATTACTATCTTCATTTATGGGCAGTCCAAAAAACATGCAAGAAAGGTACCAAGATGCCATGTCTCTGGTCAGAAAGTTTGGTAGACCTGACATTTTTCTTACGATGACTTGCAATCCTCAATGCCCCGAAATTAAGGCTAATCTTGATGGATGTTTAATAGAATTTCGACCTGATTTGGTCGCTAAAACATTTAACTTGGATGTCAAAGAGGTTTTAAAGGATCTAATCCAAAATAATATTTTTGGAAATATTATAGCTTATGCAGGTGTGATTGAGTTTCAAAAAAGAGGACTTCCACATTTGCATTTACTTGCAATGTTGAGTGATGAAGATAAGCCTCGACTTCAAGAAGTCATTGACATGATGGTATGGGCTGAAGTCCCTGACGAAGAAAGATATCCAGAACTTAATGTAAAAGTTTTGAAGCACATAATTCATAGTCCTTGTGGAGATTCCTCCCAGAGATATCATTGCACTGGGGACGATGGAAAATGTTCCAAAGGTTTTCCAAAAAAATTTCATGAAGAAACTAATGCTAATGTGAATGGATATCCCATGTATCAACGAAGGAATTTTGGGAAAAAATACATCGTCAGAGGCAAAGAAATTGATAATCGATGGGTGGTATCATATTCACCATATCTAATTATGAAATATGATCGACATATCTATTTGGAAATATGTTCATCAGTGAAGAGCGTAAAATACTTATATAAATATATTCATAAAGGATTTGACTGTGCTGCAATTGAAGTGCAAGCACGAGATAGCACAAGGCTAATTAAAATAGATGAAGTTAACTCATTTCTGGATGCAAGGTATGTTAGTGCTCCAGAAGCAATGTGGAGACTGAACGGATATGATCAGTTCATGAAATCTCACACTGTAATAAGACTAGCAGTTCATTTGCCTAATCGCCAAATGGTTTATTTCCGAGCGGGAAATGAAGAGCAAGCTGCTCAAAGAGAGCTCACTCGAGATACTACGCTGACTGCATGGTTCAAATTAAATCAATCTGATGAAAACGCGGTGCATTTTCTTTACACAGATATTCCTTATCATTATGTCTATGATAAAAAAGAAACTAAGTGGAAGCCACGCAAAAAAGGTGGTGACAAAATAATTTCAAGACTATACAGTAAGCATAAAAGATATTGAGAGATTTTATCTCCGTCTTCGACAAATAGAAACTCCATGTGGCTGGAGCAAAACGTTTTGAAGATTTGAGAACTGTAAATGGAGTTCTTTATGAGACGTTTAAGAATGCAGCAATTGCAAAAAATTTGGTAGAAGCTGATGACCTTTGGGAAAAAACGCTGGAGGACGCAACAGAATCAAATATGCCTGCACAACTTCGAGAAATATTTGCCTACATTTGCATCTTTGGAACTCCAATAGATGTACCAACTATTTGGAATAAATACAAGGATTTCATGATTGAGAACTTTGTACATAACAATGTTGTTAATCCTGAAAATATGGCTTTAAACCATATACAAGAAATTCTGATAAATAATGGAAGTAGCTGTGAGAACTTCCAATTGCCAAATCCAACTCCAGTAAATATTTACGTAACAGAGTATAATGTGGATGAAGAAAGAATCCGTGGTGATTATTTATTATCGACACTAAATGCTGAGCAAAAGCACGTGTACGATATAGTCATGCGAGCGATTGAAAATGAAAATAAACCTCAGCGGTTATTTTTTATTGACGGGTTTGCAGGAAGTGGTAAAACATACCTATTTAACACATTTTTAAGTGTTATTCGAGGAAGAAACGAAATAGTTCTTCCATATTTCTCAATTGGAATTACAGCCACAATTTTAAAAGGAGGAAGAACCTATCACTCCCTGTTCAAGCTTTCAATCCCAATTGATGATGGAGCTAAATCTAATATCAGAGGAAATTCTCAAGCTGCACGAGAACTGATCACTGCCAAACTAATCATATGAGATGAGGTGAGCATGACTGTTGGTTATGCTTTAACAGCAGTTGATAAACTCTTTAGGGATTTGATGAAGAATCCTTGACCATTTGAAGGAAAAGTAATTTTATTTGCAGGAGATTTCAGACAAAATCTTCCCGTAGTGCCACATGCACAGAAAGGAGCCATAATTGAGTCTACTGTAAAATATAACCATATATGGAGGAATGTAACTCAGATAAAACTAAAGCAAAATATGAGAACTGCGGATAAAAAGGAATTTGCAAATTGGCTAATGCAACTTGGAGATAGTAAATTGTACAATACAGATGGACTACATTTCGATACAATTGAAATACCTCAAGATTTTATATCAAAAGAATCAATTATTACTGAAATTTTTGGTGATAGAATCACCAAAGAACAGATCAGAGAAAATCAAGATCGCGCGATCCTTTGTCCTAAGAATGAGGATACATTCAAAATTAATCCTTCGTCTAATGGAAGGAGAAGAAATAGAATATCTCTCAATCGACTCTATTGTGAGTGATGATCCACAGGAGCAATTAAATTTTCCAACTGAGTTTTTAATCTCTGTGACACCTTCTGAAATGCCAGTTCATCAACTAAAAATAAAAGTTAATGCAACAATTATCCTATTTAGGAATTTAAATACTAAGAAAGGACTCTGCAATAACACAAGATTTATTGTAACTGATTTGAAACCTAATCTTATTTATGCGGATGTTCTAAATGGTCCTTCTCGAGATCAGATAGTCTTCATTCCAAGGATCGATTTTCTACCAAATGATACGGAAATTCCATTCAAGCTTGTTCGGAAACTAGCGTATAACTACATGTATATAATTAGGCTCTCGTTAACGATAAATTTATGCAACGAGCGCCGCTGCCGCGGGGGCTTGCGCTACGCGATCACGCACCTGTCGCCGCCGTGCGCATTTTAACTTGCGTGTCGCGCGCGATACGCCGCGCTTCACGCATCTCGGGGCCTGAATTTCGAAGGAGCAACCGCTCCATTATCAAAAATAAAAACATTCTCGACCTCCGACTTTTCGGAAGATTCCCTGTCGCTTTTTTTCGAGTACAAGAGTGATTTATTGCTGCCGGGAATCTTCTGGAAGGTCGGGATAATAAAACAGCGCGCTCGAGATCACCGCGCCTTCTTCGCAGAAAGCATTTCGAGCTGGACGCACGTTTAACTACACGAATAATTTCGGTCATTTTCGCAGCCCGCGTTATCTATCACGTTATTTCGCGTAATCTAGTATTGTCTTTCTTTCCGTGAGTTTTCTATAACTCATTGTACAAAGCACTGTAAAATAGTTTGTGTAAATACACTGTGTCGTCGCACTGATTTTTGTCTTTCTCACTTTGTCGCCTTCGCGCTCACACCCGCGCCTTCAGTCCGACGGAAAAAAATCGAGATTGCGACCGTTCGAAATCGCACATTTCTGGTCCTTCGAGCCGGATCTCGTTCCATCGTCGCATCCGGCACTCGCGATCGTCGCAATCCGGTGAGCCAGTGGTGACCACAGAGGTGAAGTGAGGGTGCTGTGGAAAAAAAGGAAATGGAAGCGTTAGTCGCAGCACAGCGAGAACTCCACGGGCGCATCGCCCGGTCGTATGAAAACCTTCGCAAGGTCGGGACGGCGAAGATGTCCGTCGCGCTTGTCAAGTCAGCGTTGGTTAACCTGGAGAGCAAATGGCTGAAATTTTAAGAGCAGCACGAGCGCCTGCAGCTGGAGTTTAGCGAGGTGGTCGTCGACGACGAGTACTCCACTGCAGACTTCGTGAGCACTGTCGAGTTAGCATACCTGGAGCAGCGCGCTAAGCTCATGGAGCTTGAGCAAGCGCTCACGGAAGCGACCGCCGGGGCGGAGCAGAGGTCGATGAGAGTGGAGACAACTTCTTCGCGTAGAGTGTTGCCTCGAATCCAGTTGCCACAATTCTCCGGAAAATTCGAGGATTGGCCATCCTTCCGCGACTTGTTCTTCTTTATTGTAGTCGAAGAGGCCTCACTGTCCAAGGTAGAGAAGATGCACTACCTGAAGACATGCGTGAAAGGAGACGCTGAGCAGTTGATCCGGAGCCTGCCCTCGACTGATGAAAATTTCGAGCGCGCCTACATTGAGCGAGCACTTCGAAAATAAACGATTGCTGGTGAGGTCTTACCTGGCTGCTTTCACCGCCCTGCCAAAGATGAAGTCGGATCCCGCTGCCGATCTCCGACGGATCTTCCATGGCGTTGTCACGACCGTCGGTGCTCTGGAGAGCATCGGTCGGCCGATAGCGAGCGGCACGGACCTCTTCGTGCATCTGGTGGTCGAGCTCCTCGACACGAAGACCCGCCGCGAGTGGGAGAACTAACTCGGAAAATCCTCGGAGCCGCCCTCGTACGAGGATCTTCGCGAGTTCCTGCAGGAATAGCTCATGACGCAGGAAGTCCTTCGTGCCGTCAGTGGAGAATCCGGGAAGTCCACCGAGAAGTCCGGCCGCGCTGCCCGAGCCAACCATGTGAAGAGCCGAAAACCTGACTCAAGCCGCAGCTGTCCACTCTGTAAAAAGGAGCATTTTATGGCCTTCTGCGACCAGTACAAGCAGAAGTCAGCCCAGGAACGGCGCGAGGCCGTAGCTACTCACCAACGATGTTGTAACTGGGACGCCACATGCTCGGTGAGTGCTCTTCCAATAAGGTATGCACTAAGTGTTCGGAACGGCACCACTCGTCGTTGCACGAGGCGTTCGCTGCCGTGGCCCTGCCCGCCCCCGGGCCAAGCGCGTCGCCAACGGTGCACGTAGCCAAGCGGCCGCTCGCGGAGTGCACGTCCGTATTACTGGCCACTGCCCGCGTTCTGGTGGTGGATCGCAGCGGCACGCGACATCCCGTCCGCGTGCTAGTGGATCCAGGATCGGAGACGTCGCTGATAGCGGAATCTCTGGCTCAGCGACTCCGTCTCCCGCGTACACCTACGTCCGTCACGATCTTCGGAGTCGGAGGCGTCCAGGCGGGCTTCTCAAGAGGACGGGTCGCGGTAAACCTTTCGGCGCGTACCGGGTCGTTCTCCCTGACGGTGTCGTCACTAGTTATGCCGCGTCTGTCGGCGTATAGCGGTGTCGCGGAGACTGGAGCTGTCTCGTGGCCACATGTGGAGGGCCTCGACCTCGCGGATCCCGACTTCCTTGCTCGTGACCCGGTCGAGCTGCTACTCGGAGCGGACGCGTACGCCCACATCGTGCTGCCGGATCTACGCCGAGGGGGGACCCTGGAGCCGATCGCGCAACACACGCGACTCGGGTGGATCCTGCTGGGCGCCGTCGGAGCCGGTCACGTCGCTTCGGTGTCTTCAATGCAGTGCTCCACGACGGAGGACCTGGCCTCCTTGGTACGCCAGTTCTGGGAGTGGGAGGAGCCACCAAGCATCGCCCTGCCGTTATCTGCCGAGGACCAAGAGTGTGAGGCCTTCTTCTCGCGAACGCTTCAGCGGCTGTCCGACGGCCGCTATCAAGTTCGCTTATCTCTCAGACCGGAATTGCCAGACCTCGCCTTCACTCGTCGCGCCGTGTCTCGTCTTCTCGAGGTCATGTCGCGCCGATTCGAGCGCGACAGCGAATTTGGTGACAGGTATCGCACGTTCATGGCCGACTACCTCGCCCTCGGTCACATGACACCTGTTTCGGGAGCTGCGTCCAACACCGGATTTCGCGCGTGCTACTTGCAGCACCATGGAGTACTGCGGAGCTCCGGCGTCGATGCGAAAATCCGCGTAGTCTTCAACGGGTCCGCTCGCGGCGCGGCCGGAGTCTCACTCAACGACTCCGTGCTCACCGGGCCCAACCTGCTGCCTGCGCTAGCGGACGTCGTAACGCGGTGGCGGCGTCACCGCTACGTCTTTGTGGCGGACGTGGAGAAAATGTACCGTCAGATCGCGGTACACCCGGACGATAGGAACCTCCAGCGAATCCTGTGGAAGGAGAAACTGCAGGTTAGTGAATACGAACTGTCAACGGTCACTTACGGGCTGGCGTGCGCACCCTATCTCGCAATGCGCACGTTGCGCCAGCTCGCCAGCGACGAGGAGAGCAGATTTCCACTAAGGGCCGAGGTGCTGCGGCAAGATATTTACATGGACGACATACTCACCGGCGCGTCCACCCTGGAGTCGAGTCGTCAACTGCGGGAACAAGTGGCTTTGCTGTGCATGGCGGGCGGCTTCCCGTTGAAAAAGTGGACCGTTAATCACCGGGATCTCCTGGCAGACGTCCCATTGGAGCATCGACTACAGTCCTCCTCAGACGCCCTGCTGCCTACCGACGAGCATTCCGTTCTGGGGTTACGATGGTGCCCGACAACCGACAATTTCGCGCTCACTGTGCGGAAGTCCGAGAGCGTTCCTCCGACGAGGCGCTCAATGCTCTCGCAGACGGCCCGGCTCTTCGATCCGTTGGGCTGGCTGGCACCGATCGTCATCCGAGCGAAAATAATAATCCAGGCCACTTGGATTCTGCGGCTGGATTGGGACGCCCCCCTTGCTTCGGAGGAAGCCGCTGCATGGATCGAACTCGAGGAGGAGCTCCCCTTACTGGAGGGAGTCCGGGTACCCCGCTGGTTCCGCGGTGATGCCTCGGCGGGCACCCTCGAGATTCATGAATTCTCTGACGCCTCCGAAAGAGCCTACGCCGTTGTAATATACCTCCGGACGACGGGCGACGAGGAGCCTCTCATCTCACTGGCGTTGGCGAAAACCAAGGTCGCCCCGGTGAAGCGCGTATCTCTGCCCCGGTTGGAACTCTGTGCGGCGGCCTTACTGGCTAAACTGGCCGAGCACGTCAGGGTCGTCCTGGGCCTAACTCAATCCGCTGTGCATCTCTGGTCGGATTCCACAGTCACGCTCAGCTGGATCCGTGGACATCCTGCAAAATGGACCACATTCGTCGCTAATCGCGTAGCCGAGATACAACGCACCAACCATGAGGTAAGATGGCGACACGTACCTGGGCGAGACAATCCAGCGGACTGCGCGTCTCGAAAAGTGTCCCCGAGGGAGCTCCTGGATCATCCGCTGTGGTGGCGAGGGCCCGGATTCCTGAACGAGGAACCAACAGACTGGCCGATGGACTCCGGCCTGCAGGACCACGTCGACATCCCCGAACGTCGCTCGCTTCGATGTCTCGCGACCGCTGAGACACGAGAACCTGAAGAGCTCACCCGGTTCTCTTCGCTCTGCCGGCTTCTTCGAGTCACCTCCTGGATTTGGTGGTGGCGGGATTGTCGACCCGCCGACGGCAGCGGGCGGGCAGCAAGGACATTGAACCCGGCGGAGTTGGACGCGGCCCTCATACGATGGATCCGGGTATCGCAATCCGTGGTCTTCCGTCTCGAATTCGAGGATGCCCACGCTGGTCAGCCGGTATCCGGGCGGAGCGCCCTCCGCAGTCTCACGCCGATAGTCGATGATGAGGGGATCCCTGCGGATAGGAGGTCGGATTAGACACGCGCTACTCGACGAAGATCAAAGGCACCCGATAATACTCCCGGCTGAATCACATCTGACTCACCTTATCATCGACGCCAGCCACAGACGTACACTGCATGGAGGAGCACAGGCCACGCTAGCTTCTGTTCGCCAGCGCTACTGGGTCCTGCGGGGCCGACAATTGGTGCGCCGCTTCATTCACCGGTGCCTCCCGTGCGTTCGATGGCGGGCGGCTTGCCCGCAGCCCCGGATGGGAGATCTACCTCGAGCGAGAGTAACGCCAAGCCGACCGTTTGAGCACACCGGAGTGGACTTCGCCGGCCCGATCTGGCTCCGGACGACCAAGGGTCGCGGTCACAAGGCGTACAAGGCGTTCCTGGCGGTTTTTGTCTGTTTCAGCACCAGAGCCGTTCACCTTGAAGCAGTAAGCGACTACACAGCCGAAGCGTTCCTTGCCGCCTTCCGTCAATTCATCTCCCGACGAGGTGTGTGTCGGGCGGTATACAGCGACTGCGGGACTAACTTTGTGGGAGCCGACACGTAGCTCCGGGCACTCTTCAAGGCAGCCGGGCCGGAAGCCAGTCGGATCGTCGGGCGGCTTGCAGACGACGGCATCCGGTGGATATTCAACCCCCCGGCGGCGCCTCACTTCGGTGGCCTATGGGAAGCTGCGGTGAAAGCTCTTAAGCACCACCTGCGACGGACCATCGGTGAGACAAAGCTAACCTTCGAGGAGATCACCACGCTCCTCGCTGAGGTCGAGGCGTGCCTCAACTCGCGCCCTCTCCAACCGCTGACGGACGACCCGGAGGATCTCGGCGCCTTAACCCCCGGGCACTTCTTGATCGGAGGCCCACTAAACGCGATTCCGGAGCCGTCGCTACTCGACGTACCGACGAACCTGTTGGTTCGTTGCTCTCCTCGGCACTCCACTCATCGATCACCCGCGTACTCTACAATAGACTCGATTCGACTTACGTCAACTCACTCGCTTAGTGCACGCACGCACGTGGTCGCTCGGTCTAGGATCAGCGTGATTCATGATTGCGTGCTTTCGCCGGTTGTGCTCGACCGCTTCGCGCGCTACCCGTCAGTCTCGTCATTAACTACACCTTCGTCGATTGTGTTTCGACGAGGCGGGCGGGAAATGTTCAGAAACTAGCGTATAACTACATATATATAATTAGGCCTTCGTTAACGATAAATTTATGCAACGAGCGCCGCTGCCGCGGGGGCTCGCGCTACGCGATCACGCACCTGTCGCCGCCGCGCGCATCTTAACTTGCGCGTCGCGCGCGACCCGCCGCGTTTCGCGCATCTCGGGGCCTGAATTTCGAAGGAGCAACCGCTCCATTATCAAAAATAAAAACATTCTCGACCTCCGACTTTCCGGAAGATTTTCTGTCGCTTTTGTTCGAGTACAAGAGTGATTTATTGCTGTCGGAAATCTTCTGGAAGGTCGGGATAATAAAACAGCGCGCTCGAGATCACCGCGCCTTCTTCGCAGAAAGCACTTCGAGCTCGACGCACGTTTAACTACACGAATAATTTCGGTCACTTTCGCAGCCCGTGTTATCGATCACGTTATTTCGCGTAATCTAGTATTGTCTTTCTTTCCGTGAGTTTTCTATAACTCATTGTACAAAGCACTGTAAAATAGTTTGTGTAAATACACTGTGTCGTCGTACTGATTTTTGTCTTTCTCACTTTGTCGCCTTCGCGCTCACACCCGCGCCTTCGGTCCGACGGAAAAAAATCGAGATTGCGACCGTTCGAAATCGCACAAAGCTTAAACGGAGACAGTTTTCTATTCGAGTGTCATTTGCTATAACAATCAATAAATCTCAAGGACAAACTTTACAAAAAGTTGGGATTTATCTGCCACATCCTGTATTTGCTCATGGTCAACTCTATGTAGCATTCTGTAGAGCAACCAAAAAGGAAAATGTCAAAATTAAGAGCGATGAAATAAGCAATCAAGGGCATCTCATTAAGGAAAATCCCAAATCTTTTACGAAAAATGTCGTATACAGAAAGGTTTTATAAATTGAAGAATTAGAAAATTGTATGAAAGCTAATAATATTGCGGGTCAGCGGTGGGTACTTCAGCCGTAAAAAAAATCTGTAAGCTACTATGTGTTTTTTTTTAAGTTTTACAACCCCACCCACGCACCTACCCACGCACTCATGCATTTATGGACCGATTTTCTCGAAATTGGTACCAAAATTTCGCAAATTTTTCGGGGATGGCTACTATGTGGTTTTTTTTAATTTTACACCTCCTCTCACTCACCTACCCACGCACCGACACACGCACGCACACACACGCACGCACGCATACGCACATGCACGCACACACACATACACAATTTTTTAGAAATCACCTTTTGGTTCTGGCGTTCTTGGGTGAGAGCATTTATTTATTAATCGTTGTCAAATTTAAAAAATCACCCTTTATAGGTAATAACATCTTCTCGAAATTGGTACCAAAATTTTGCAAACGGGGATGGCTACTATGTGGTTTTTTTAAGTTTTACACCTCCACCGACCCACCTACCCACGCACCTACACTCGCACGCACACACACATACACAATTTTTCAGAAATCACCTTTTGGTTCTGGCGTTCTTGGGTGAGAGCATTTATTTATTAATTGTTGTCAAATTTAAAAAATCACCCCTTATGGGTAATAACATTTTATATTTCTTGACGTGAGTCATTTCATAAATGACTTTAAATAAGTTGCTGGTTTCACATCTTAAATGTCATTGATAAAATAAATAAACTGTTTAAAATAGAAAATATTATTATGGATGGAAAAATAAATAAATCAAATAAAAGTTAAAATGTAATAATGAATGAAAATAATAAACATGAGAGTAAAAGTGTTACCATTAATGAAATAACTGGACAGAGCGAAATATATAGAGAAATTGAAGAATTTAATTTCTTATATAAGAAGGCTTTGAGTCCCGCGCTTTGCGCGGGCCGAAAAGCTAGTGTTTATATAAGCAATGTTAAAGATATATATATATATATATATATATATATATATATATATATATATATATATATAATGTAATCTTTAATCTTATCGTTAACATTGTTTTGCAAGCTTACATTGTTTTTATGTTATTATACTGAATACAAATTCCTTACGCGAATACTGCGAAATACTTAGGGATGACCCTTGATACCAAACTTCGCTGGAAGGAACATGTTAAGACAAAACGTAAAGAACTAAATATTAAATATAGCAAAATGTATTGGCTCCTTGGAAGATACTCTGAGTTATCCTTGTACAATAAAATTCTGTTATACAAACAAGTTTTAATGCCAATATGGACTTATGGTATACAGCTCTGGGGTTGTACGAAGAGAGCAAACATCAAAGTAATTCAAAACTTTCAAAATAAAGTTCTGCGAGGCATCGTTAATGCATAGTGGTACATCAGAAATGACGACATCCATAGGGACCTTGGTATGGAAACAATAGTCGACGAGATTCATAAATTCGCTCAGAAGCATGAACAACGCTTACACAAACACGAAAATTGTGAAGTAACCCAACTACTCGATCACAGTAATGAGTTACGTAGACTGAAGAGAACCAAGCCGTGTGATCTTGTAAAATAAAAATAAGATTATTCATAATCCACATGAAAGTTCGTGGATACCTTGAGTGCAGAGATCATTGCTGAATGGTCACCTGACAAATCGCTTAATTTAAATAGTAAAAATAAGTTACTAGATAATCTTTTGATTAGTTGTAACATTATTGCCACTTGTGGCTAAAATTTAAAAAAAAAATACTGAATACAATATTATTCGACATTTCATGAGTTTACTTTTGTATGATTTGAGACAGTTTCCATGTGATTTGTGGGTAGGCTACGCCTGACCATTAAATTTTTTGCATTTTTGTTTTTCAATGAGGGCATCCATTATCTAAAAAATTAGAGCCAATCTAGCAAAACCAATGCCACACTCGGAATCAGCGACACAAAGTTACCCTAAAATCGATCTAATATAGTTGGCAATAAAATCGGTGTTGACCAGTGTATATTTATCCAGAATTTTTATGTCAAATGTTCTTTCAATTAAGATATCTAAGAAACGAAAGACTTAATAAAAAATTTAATGAAACTTTTATCATATAATTTATATATTATATAAACATTTATTATATTCTACGAGTATGTTATATAAACATTTATCATAACCTACTCTCTAAATATTGCAGTGTGTGATGTCTGCAATAACTGGTGACAGAGGAGAGCCCATGAAAAATTTATTTGAATTTATATTTAAAGATTGTTTTTGAGTAAGATTTAGAATAATATTTGCATATAATTTATATTTATTTTTTATTAATGTTAAAATTATGGATCTTTTAAGTTTAATATTTATAGTTGTATAAATATTATCCTCCGATTTTATGGATTCCTGTTTTGCTTCCTAAAGAACTGCATACTTCAAATTCGTCGAAATGAAGAATGTAATTTTGACCAACTCTAATAGAAATATTCTTGTATAATTTTTAATATATGATCTACAGTTGATCTATGATTTACAGTTATTTATTAATCCATGAAAATTGGAAAGAGAATCTTACCAACCTTATTATTATCAAATGCAAGTGGTGTGGCATACGAAAAAAATAATTTATTTCGACATATTTGTTTCTAAAAAAAAAAAAATATTCATATATTATTTCTGACGTCATAATTCAATTCAGTATACAGTTACAATAAAAAGAGATCACACACATACATAAATAAAGAACACATTATCGATGATATATAAAAATGTTGAAAAAATAAATTATAAATACGAGAGAAGAATCGATAAGCTTGTCAAATAAACGTAATTATCAATAAACCATAAATTATAAACGATATTCCAAAAGCATATAGTTATTTGTTATAGTTACATTTGATGTAATTCCCCAGTGATATTATTCGTATATATTAAACAAATCCATATATGTGTGCAATGAGGAAGAGCGCGCGTGTATTATCAAAAATATAATTCTGACACTACTACTGTACAAGATTAGTATAATAGATAAATAATTAATGTTCTCATTTTATGCTAGAATCAATTAGCTTAACCTAATTCATATATATATGTATATACATATATTAGCTATATACAGGGTGATTCAAAACAACCTGATGTCCTTAAAATGTCATATTCTTGAGCGAATTCTGAGACGATTTTTCCTTTGCAAAATTTTATCTCCGAAGCTTAGTTTTTGAATTATAATTGAAAATAGTTAGCTACTTACGAGTCCGGTACAACGGGCAGGCAGGGACGGCGCAACGCGTCACGAGACTAATGGCCCCTCCTAGAGAGTCAATATTATTGCACAAAATTTGTTATTGCATATTATTATTAATTCTTTGAAGTTTATTAAGTTATTATTGCATTGTCTATACAATATTATACAATATTATTTACCGTCTAGGGGGGCTATAACGTAACGCTTGTGAGTAAAATATTCGATAACGCGAGTTTTACATAACTGGCAAATAAACTGGAAATGGACAAACGAAAAACGAAGTAGTAATCACGGTTTGATAAAATCAAATTCTTACCTTTAAGAGAATCGACGAGTTTGTATTCCTGTGTGGAGATTGTTCATCTTGTAAATGACAGCTTCTGAAATTTCACTTCACACTTCACAATTTCACAATAAATATCACTAGAAACATTACCGTTTTTACTGTAGTACTTTATATTATCACGCAAATATCAATTTCCGCACAAATTAAGACATAAAATCCTACAATAAATACGACCGATTTACTATTATTATTTATAAAGAATAGTTTGTTTACTATCTGACTGTTGCATACGTAGTTCTACTGCACACTCACGAGATTACACTGATGTGAGCGTGGATAGAGTGATTGCATGAAAAGAGCCTCGGACACGGATTCTCAACGATTGAACATAACGTGACATACAACATTGTTGTATGTCACGTTACGACCGGAACTCTCTCTCTCTTTCTCTCTCTCTCTCTCTTAATTGTTTTGCGATTATAAATCATCGAGAATAAATTCAACGAAAAAAGATTTGGTCGCCCTGAAAAGGGCGGATTTGTCTTCGCATCGTTTTTATAAAAGATGCTCCAAGTCCATCGCAACGCAAGCTCTCAAGCGTTGCTTAACAACCGCAACAACGCTCGCGCTTCTTTTTTTTTATTGCAAAATTTCTAATTGTCAGAAACTGTATGAAACCGACAGAGTTTCTTATAGCAAACAAGGACACAGGAAAAATTCGTGATATAATGAATTTGCGAGATTCTAAAAAAGATGTATGTAGAATATCCT
>CAXASD010000047.1:0-34630 GCA_963971435.1 Lasius platythorax | reverse complement strand
ATCCGAAATTCTCTCCCAAGCTCAAAAAATCTGATATAGATTTTGGAATTACTTTGTTACTGATGTTCATTATCCATTTGGATTTGTCTACGTTATTTAGTGCGTGTATATTATTGTTTTGAGAGCGTAGTAAATAATTGAACTTCTTAATTAAACATTTTTTCTTTTGATAACTAAGTAATTTGAGCTTGTGATTGTTAAATTCAAAAAACCTTGTTAAGATGTCATTCGGTAAAAAATTGACAAGCCTATTTTCCATATTAAAAATCTTAGAATGTAAGAATCTCAAATAAAAATTAAGGTCCCTTATCTCAAGATTTAACAGTCTTGAATAATTACGTCTTGTAAAATTAATGAAACTACGATTAACGCTATTGTTGAAAAAGAAAAAACGATGTTGTGACCTGTGTATATGTGCCGGAAGTACATCATATCTTCTGCATTTCAATAGAGAAATCAGTTGTTGGTTGGAGATGCAGATCCTTTCTTTGGTTTTCATCCAAGTTCTTAATGTGTGCTTGACGTGATCCCCATAAGATCGGGAAATCCATTGGTAAAACGTTTCTTTAAGTATGGACACCATCTTTTGGTCTCGGTGTAATTTAAATATCAAATAATTAAAATGAAGTCGCCAGTGATGAGTAAAAATATATAAAATTTATTAAAAAATAATTATTCAAGACTGTTAAATCTTGAGATAAGGGACCTTAATTTTTATTTGAGATTCTTACATTCTAAGATTTTTAATATGGAAAATAGGCTTGTCAATTTTTTTACCGAATGACATCTTAACAAGGTTTTTTGAATTTAACAATCACAAGCTCAAATTACTTAGTTATCAAAAGAAAAAATGTTTAATTAAGAAGTTCAATTATTTACTACGCTCTCAAAACAATAATATACACGCACTAAATAACGTAGACAAATCCAAATGGATAATGAACATCAGTAACAAAGTAATTCCAAAATCTATATCAGATTTTTTGAGCTTGGGAGAGAATTTCGGATTACCTATTAGCACAATTGACAAAAAAGGATCGTATAGACGCGACACTGAACATTGTTAAAAGTTTAGAGGCCAACATTCAGAGAATTCCTGATAACTTAAGAGAACAAACCAGAACTTCTGTTTCAAATTCCTTGCAAAAATATCTCAATAAACAAAAACATGTAAAAGCAATGGACAGGTTTCTTCTTAGTAGTTTCTCGGAATGTAAAAAGTTTTTAAAGGATAATGATGACTTACTTATTACGAAAGCCGATAAAGGACAAGTGACAGTAATTATGGACAAAATAAAATATAACGACACCATGAATGAACTACTGAGTGACCAAACGACGTACAGAAAATTAAACAAAGATCCCATCAATCTTACAAAAAGGAAGGTTAACACGTTGGTTAAGAGTTGGCGCGATAACGGGATTGTCGACGAACTGACATACAATCATTTAAAAAACACTAGTGGGATTCTCCCCAGATGTTACGGACTACCAAAGATACATAAAAAAGATTATCCGTTGCGTATTATTGTCTCGTCGATTGGTAGCCCGACGTATAACTTAGCTTTTTATTTACACGATATTCTACATAAATCTATTCCTAAGCCGCGTTCGTACATTAAGGATAGCTGGACTTTCGTTAATAGTATTAGACACACTAAGATAAATGATAATCAGGTCTTATTCTCGTTAGATGTAACTTCATTATTTACGAACATTCCGAAAGACTTAGTTTTGAAAGCCGTGGAAAATAGGTGGATCCATATTACACATAATACTGATATGTCTTTACAACAATTCTTACACGAACTCACAGTTGTCCTTGATTTAACGAGCTTTAGTTTTAACGGATTTTACTACGAACAAATCTTCGGATGTCCTATGGGGTCCCCCTTATCTCCAATCTTGGCTGACATGGTCATGGATGACCTTGAAACTCATTGTCTAAACTTATTGGATTTTACTCTTCCGGTTTATTACAGATATGTTGATGATATTTTTGCAATAGCGACGAAGTCCGAAATTGTTGAAGTACTTAATGTCTTTAATGTTTACCACCAGCGCTTAAAATTTACACATGAGATCGAAACCAATAGTTCTATTTGTTTTCTAGACACCACTGTAATTAAGTTTGAAGGAATTTTGTTGACTAATTGGTATCGAAAACCTACTTTTTCAGGCAGATATCTGAATTTTTATTCGAGCCATCCACTAAAATATAAGATCAATACCATAAAAGGTTTAGTTGACCGTGCTTTATTACTCTCTGACAATCGCTTTCATGATAATAATATTAAAATAATTACTGATATTTTGGTCAACAATTGCTTCCCAAAACCTTTTATTGAATCACATATCTGCAAGAGAATTAAAACTTTAAAATTTCGTAAGGACTCTACTCGCAATACTGACATCGTTATTAAAAAGTTTGACACTGCATCTGTTTTGCCTTTACCTTACATAAATAACCTAAGTGAAAACTTAAATATCGCAATTAATAAATGTGGCCTCGAAACAATTTATACAATTCCAAAAAGACTTAATAACTTAATTAGGAAGGGTAAAGACAAGATTGATGTTAATCACAAAACTGATGTCGTATATTTGATTGAATGTAATGATTGCGATGCGACATATACTGGTCAAACTAAAAGACAACTTGCTACACGTGTTAACGAACATTGCAGAGACATTAAAAAACATCCCAGCAACCACAGCGTAATTAGCAACCATCGGTCCATATACGGACATGATTTTAATTGGAAGGAACCAAAAATTTTGCATGTTGAAAAACATAGAAAGAAAAGAGAGATTGCTGAGATGTTTTTCATAAAAAAAATTCAACAACAATATTAATCTTCAAAAAGACACAGACAATTTAAATCCGATATACGACACGCTAATACACAGGGTCTGATTGCTTGTTGTTGTTTTTTGTAAATTTCGTTCCTGTGTCTTTGTAATGTTTATGTTTTTGGACGCGAGACATGGTAATTTTACATACATGTCTTCTGTTTCGACATTAGTCATATCACGGCTTTCACTTTGACAGCTTGAAAGGTAACGCTCCTGTAATTATTCTGTACATTACATCCTAAATTTGCCGTTCGTTTCTCATTGGTAATATATAATTTTTGCATTAATTTTTACAGCAACACTTGATAAGGGCCCGTACCCAAGGGCCGAAACGTTGTGTTAATAATTTTTGTATAGGCCAGTCAGGTCGTTTTTTAATAAATTTTATATAATTAATATTAAGTAATCGAGTCATAAAAATTAGACTAAATATATAATCTGTTAGTTTTAAGGTTATATTTACTTTTATTATTAATCGGAGAAAGCAAATATAAGGTTATTTTTTATTTATAAAAAAAAATTAGAAAAGAAAAATAAACAGATGACTTAATTAACATTAAGGTTTTAAGAGAACGAAGTCGCGTTAGTGATACTTTTATTTTATTTACCGAAACGCGATTATAGTATAAGATAACCGAGAAATCGAAGAATAATGAATATTGAAAGTTTTAGTTTGAGTTAATTAATTATTATGATTAATTGGATTTTGGCGCTACACTTCCATCCAGTTTGGCGAACTGAATGGAGATGTAACGTGGTTTTTATGTTAAATGCGTTTTGGCAATTATTGCATTCTGTCTATTGTCGAGACAAGTACGTGCATGCGGGACAGACCCGAATTTGGTTAATTGACGTGCGCGTGATACCGGCAATGTATATATATGTTTATTATAATATAAATAAGGGAAATATAGTATGTATGAGTGAATGCTAATTGGAATAATTGAAAATGTAAATATGTATAAATGAGAGAGAGAGAGAGCATGAGCTGATCGCGGATTGGCTGATGTACCGTTGGAGGGGATAGCGGTATATCAAGCCGAGAGCGAGAGTGGCAGTCAGTCGTGTTGAGTCTGGCGATCGAAAGGGAAAGTCTAGACGACTCAACGGCTCAAACCGAGAAATAAAACCGTACGCGAAATTATAAGTAATAATTATCGTAGTGTGCGGACAGAAACTGAACTGTGAACTAATCAATATGTAAATAGTGTAAATATAATAATAAGATGAGCAAAGCACTGTAACTATAAACCCGCAACAACATAATGTGCATTAATAAATAAGTGAACAATTAATAACCATTAAAGCATAAGTGTCGTATACTCACCCATATTCCTATCATCCTGGTAAAGCAGTCCGTGGTCCGAACGAGATTCAGCCCGATCCAGAGATTTCTGCAACAGAAAGAAGGCTAACACGAGTTAACACATCCTTGATGTTTATATGGTCAAACCCTCTGGCGATCAGGCGAAGGCGTTGTCACCTGGGTACCGGTGAGTCTCTACTCGTGCTTACTAAAGTAGCATTGGCCGGTCACAACCTAACCTAACCTAGTATTTTTTATATAATTATTATTTTCATACACATAAATTGTGCATGGGTCAACGTTACAAATTAAAAATTAAAGTGTTTTCGATAAAATTAACATATGCAATTCCATCTAATATTCTAATCTAAATCAGAAACATTACAAATTGTTTGTATCAAAATTAAAGATTGCTATAGTGTTTTTTCCTTTTTTTCTTTTTTTAGAAAAGCGTAATTTATCTTCTTCATTATCGCGTCACTTCTATCAAATTCTTCTATAATCGAATATTCGTTTTATGAACTCGACGGAATTAAACAATGTTTTACAATATTGTAAAATTTCTCCTTATTATGTACTTTTATTTTAACGGTTACGTTCTGTATTTCGGAATCTCGATTGAAGCAAAGATCTTCCACTTCAGCTAGCATTGTCAAAAATTTTATCTCTAGTCGGGCTCTGTCTCGGTATGGCAGTTTTCGCATACCTTCTCCCAAGCGGACAAGAAATCCGTTCAGCAGATCAATCTCTTGCGTTGCTGGCTCTCTCAAGGCTTCTATCAAAGCTGCTTACAAGGTAGCAGCATCTTTTTTTTTCTCTGAAACACAAACGCAAATACGTCAATTTACATGTTGATACTGGAAATGTTTCATTATGGCATATTAGTATGTAAGAAACTTAAATAAAAAACACTTACTTTCACAACAGGCGGCTCATCATAATCGTCGATAAAGTTTTGTGCCAATTCTACAAAGAAATTAAAATGTCATTCTAGCGGTAATTAAAAGGAACTCTGACAGATGAAAATATAAATAAACAGACGTTTCGATTCTGTGGCTCGTGTTCGTGTAGGTACTCTGCTTTCAGTTGTCCATGGAAAATCTTTCGTGGGTGTCGGGGTTTGTGAAAGAGCACGTGAAGAAATATTTGTGGGTGTTGGTGTACGTGAAGAAATATTTGTGGGTGTCGGTGTCCGTGAAGGAACATAGGGGGATGTCGGTGTCTGTGGAGAATTGTTGATAGAAATCTGAAGCGTCGTTGAAGGCCCAGCTACGGCATCGCCCTCGTATTGCTCGTTTCCTCTGTCAAGTGAAGTGACTACTTCATCGTTTTTAGCATCTGTCAACGAACTCACTGTCCTGGAATATATTAATGAATGGATCACACATGTGATAAACTCTCTTCAATTTCTGACCGAATAACAGGAGTGATTACGTGTGAATGTTAAAGAGTAAGAACTTACGGCCGTGTCTGCAATGAGTCGTTCAGGAATGTCATAAGCTCATAATATTGGAACCTCGACTTATTCTCGATGATATTAGCAGCAGCAGCTGCCGATCCGCTGGATACGTACGCCCGAACCTTCTTGCTTTTATATAGTTATCTCGCAGATACTTCCATCGAGCCTTAGCCTCTTCTGGACTGAGGGATCCTTGATAAATAATTTGATTTTAAAGCTCATTCACTATATACGATAAAATAAGAGAAAGGTCCTTTTACAAATAATAAAATGTACCTCGTAGTATGTTCGAAACTTCCATCCACAATGCATTTTTGCGCAATATACTTCTCTCCGAAGCCGGTACACGAAAGTCGTAAAGGCTACGTTTGCTTCTAACTGCTTCGATTAACAGTTCATTTAAATGTTCTTTTTTGTCAACCGTTGGGTTGTTTTTGACTGTTAAATAATTGTATTATTTAATTTATTTAATAGAACGAAATTGAATGTGAAGAGCTACTTACAGCAATCATACCTATTGTCACGACATAGTTTTCGTCAACGTTGATGTGGTCTTCTTCGGTATAATATTTGAAGCAGTTGTGATCGATAAAGTTTGTGGTGAAGTTGAAAAGCCACCCGCAGTACCCACATTTGTGCTGTATTAAAAAAGGAAATATGTAAGTGAAGATGTATAAGCCGCAGCAGGCTGCTGAAACTAGCCCAGCATGCAAATGACAGAATAATACCATAATTATTGGGCATAACCTTGAAATTATTTCGTTATATTGTGCAAGCGATGTACCGAATTACATCCAAGTAATGAATTATTTTTAGATACTTATTTATATAGAATTTGTTAGAATTTGTTACCATACCCGAATTTGATCCATTTCTTCTAACTTCCGATAAAGCCGAATGTTACTCGGCGATTGTCCGCAAATCACACACACACTCACTAATACACATGCATCACCGATTTACGCGAAAAATTGACTTTGGCGTATCGGCAATAGCGTAAAACGCGTAAAATAACTAGGCGGATTTGCGTATGATAGCTGAGATGATTTGATTGGCTGACGCAGTTTGGCGTAAGTTACGCGTACGCATCTTACGCCGCATGTACTACGTTTACGCAGGCGTTACTTCTGTTGTAATTTACTCAAATTATCGTAACTTACGATAATTCACTCCGCGTAAACCGTGAACTATTAGCTACTACAAAAGTAGATAATTGAAGCAAGTTACTCAAATTAGCCAATACTTCCCGTGTTAATACCTCGCGTAAACGGCGAATATCGCAACTTTTTGGTTCTGGGTGCAGCACAAGCAAACCCGCGATATTTGAAAGTTATTCCCACAGTTTTGTCACATGGAACTTGGTGGAAATATCACTGAGAAGAGAGTGTGTTGTCGTTCGAACGAGAACGGACGTGTTTAAAACCATAATCAGACTCGAAACTCGTAAAATACTACACACGCGTAAACGGCTCTCGGAAGTATCGTAGAATACTACGCACGCGTAAACGGTAAAAAATTACGTACATTAGTCACCGCGTAAACGCATAGCCCCGCTGCGTAAACGTAGTAATGGGGAGGTAGCCTAAAGCATTGGTGCGCACCAAACTTAATACGCGTACCAACGTTTCGACGATGTAAACTAGGCCATAGAATGGACTGTTGATGGAAGGGGAAGGAGATCCGCACGAGTAGAGTGAGAAGCAGATAATATGAGGTCACGTTCCGTCTCTTTCTAATAAGCCTGATTGGTTGCTGATTTTTTGCCAACCAATCAGGCTTTATTAAAAAAAGACGGAAGTGTCCTCATATTATCTGCCTCTCACTCTACTCGTGCGGATATCCTTCCCCTTCCATCAGTAATCCATTCTATATATCAATGATTCCGTTGCTGGAAAGCACCCTATTTCTGGTGAGTTAAAATATGGTTATTTCTGTTGCCTGTGTTATTCCCTGTTCCTATTGTCTGTTCTTTTGCATTGTGCGATATAGAGATCCTTAACCACAGATCGGACAATGTGGAGAAGCCTTCATTTGCGCACAGTACAATTGGACACGTTGCAATTGCCCACCGTGCTATTAGACACATGAAGTTGCCCACAGTTCTTTTGCGCACAGTTCTTTTGCCCACAGTTCTTTTGCGCACAGTTCTTTTGCCCACAGTTCTTTTGCGCACAGTTCTTTTACACAGTTTATTTAACTAAATAATTAGAATTAGGTAAAAATACACATACACACACACACGGGGGTGCAAGGGGGGCCTTCGGCCCCTCCTCCCGCACCCATCCCGTCGGTAGGGGTGCCATAAGAACGTGTGCGCAAAAGAACTGTGGGCAAAAGAACTGTGCGCAAAAGAACTGTGGGCAAAAGAACTGTGCGCAAAAGAACTGTGCGCAAAAGAACTGTGCGCAAAAGAACTGTGCGCAAAAGAACTGTGCGCAAAAGAACTGTGCGCAACTTCGTGTCTAATAGCACGGTGGGCAATTGCAACGTGTCCAATTGTACTGTGCGCAATTGAGCCTCTCCCGACAATGTGCCGTCGTGGGGTGAAATCGAATATGACGTTTTTGATGGCGGTTTATTTTGATTGTTGAATAAATACAAGAATAGGATATATATTCGTGCAATAACCGGCACTGCAACTGTTAGACATTTTTTAATTCATCTATTTGATTTGAAACAAAAAATTATTGAACATAATTTTGAAGTTATATTAAGAAATAAGTCACATTAAATTACATGAAGTAAATACATATCTTACTTTGCACAAGTTCTCACAATTTCATATAATCTCACGAATCTCTCTTTGGAAAATTAGAATATAACATATTACACAGCAAAACACGACGGCCGAGGCTGTTTGTTTTCTGTTTAATGTAGTTTTGACGGATATGAACTTGTGCAAAGTAAGGTATGTATTTTACTTCATGTAATTTAATGTGACTTATTTCCTAATATAAGTTCAAAATTATGTTCAATAATTTTTTGTTTCAAATCAAATAGATGAATTAAAAAATGCCTAATAGTTGCAGTGCCGGTTATTGCACGAATATATATCCTATTCTTGTATTTATTCAACAATCAAAATAAACCGCCATCAAAAACGTCATATCCGGTTTCACCCCCCGACGACACATTGTCCGATCCACGGTCTTACATACAGGTCTTGCAACGAAGGTAATAGAGGTGGTTCGCTTAACGTCCGAGAATTAGTTTGGCAAGGGCGGCGCTGCGAGTTATGGTACGGATAGCTATGTATATGATATTTCTTTGATGAATAATTTCGCGTCGGAATCGCGCACGATTTAGTCATTATATCGCACAATCACACGTGATATTAATTATGTTAATATCAGTTATGTTTCCCGTGGTTTTGCGCTTTATTCTAACCAGGTACCATAATCAAAAGCGACGCGTAGTGGCGGCCGGAGACAAAATTCTTGACGCTAAGGCGGCTACCCGCACCACTAAAATTTGACTTCGTTGCAAGACCTGTATGTAAGACCGTGGTCCGATCTCTGGTTAAGGATCTCTAGTTATGGCTAGGTCTGCTACGATTTCTTGGTTAGCGATATAGATATCTTTCTCTCTCACACTTCCGGTTTCACCCCAGGCGACGGAGCTATCACGTCTGGGGTGCGTTCAGAAATCCTACTCCGGGTTAAAAAGTTACTCTATTGTCTATGTATAATATACGTGTCACGTCTGGGTAACCTTTTTTCTTCTTCTGTTCCTAGGTTAGAAAAAGAAAGAGAGCTCTCTATTTTTTATAGGGCAACCTGCATGCACCGGCTATACCCTAGGGACGCCGTGTGGCGGCTACTAAAGCGTCGTCTACAATAACTGGAGTAAGCTTGGCGTAAGAAGAGTAAGAAGGCGTAATGACGAAATAAACCAATCCCATTTCGTTACGCCTAATCTTACTTCTTACGCCAAGCTTACTCCAATTATTGTAGACAACGCTTAAGGAATAATTAGTTATGCAGAGGGCACCACGGTAACAAGGCAGAAATGAGGAGGAAACGACGGACACGAGGAAGAAGACTTCCGCCCAGATCTCTTGTAGACCTCTGAGCGTACAGATGTGATATTTTACATGTGATAATAGCGAATAAAGAATAAAGATAGTTATATATAGTGAATTCGAGCGTGCTTCATTACATTCGTTCCCACAGCAGAGAACTAGGACTTGACTTATGAATCTAGAGAAAGTGAACTAGATGGTACGGAATGGTGATATTAGTAACTTACTAAATTTAAGAAAATATTTTATGTATGGTTAAGAATAATTGAGTATAAAATTTAGTGTAATTTAAGTATATTTTGAATAGATATATTTTAAGGTTTTTCAATATTTTCTAGAAAAGAAATTAACTCGTCTATGTCTAATTGATCGTCGATAATCTCAGAAAGTAATCTGATTAATAAGTTTAGAACAAAATTTATAACTTCGGCTTTTTTGTCAGTAACTTTAGGCTTCATTTAAATTATCGCAAGATATTCGCAAGTGATTAATTAGAGATTCTATTTATTGACAATTATTACACAATTGTACATATAATAACTTAAAATCAGCGATTGCTTAAAAATTCAAATAACTCGCATATTCATCAATAACGAAATAATTATCCGGTACTTGAGTTTTTAATTGAGATATTAAATCTTTAGGCAATGAATCTTCGTGATTAATTGCGTTTTCCCTTTGGAAATTTATAATTTGATCTAATTCTGAAAATGATTCAGATGAATTAATAGATACGCCCGCAAAATTGTCTAATGTCGGTGGTGTGACAATTGTTTCGTTTTTATTAACTTCTTGGGAAGTTCCGGGAGTTAGATGATCGATTAAGAATGGCTGCGATGGTTCAGAATTAATACAACGCTCTGTTTCTGGATTTCTAGCGCAAGCTTCAAAGTGGAATGTGTTAGTCACTGACAATTTTAAGCGTGCTATTGTTTCCGGAGTCAAAGAAACTTCTTCGATAAATTTGATTCGGGGTTTTGATCTAAGAGCTTGTCGTTTAAACCAACGCAAATGGGAAGCTGCACGGTTAATCTTTTTCCCAGCTCTGTGATTCCGTTTCTTTCGGAGAGCTTTTTTATATCGCTGGTTGTACATCTACAAGAATCTCGGGAAAAATAAAATGAAGATTTATACAATTTATTACGACAAGCAAATTAGTTAAAAAAAATATTGTGAGATGATAGAAATAGTATATTGAATTTAAGAAAAAGTGCTTGAGATTAATAATGAATTACTGTATGATACATACATATATATATACATATATATACATATATTTTATATGTTATTATTTGATAATTATTCAATATACTTAGATTTAATTTTATATCAGATTTTTGCCGTTGAAATGAGTCGAAGATTAGAAAACTTATTTGAGAGAATAAGTTTATTAAAATTCGCGGAAAGAAAAGATGTTGATTGCTTAGAAAGGGAGAGGAGAATAATTATTCTTTATAAGGGATATAATATCGATATTAAATAAACTCGTATATTTCCATTTTATCCTAAGCTTAATTCAAAGGGAGAGATTTAAGGCGCAAGGAAGTTGTTGTTCGGTGCACAATCTTAGGTGCTCGAAAACGAAGGGAAATATATACATAGGGTAATGATTTGGAAGTTGTCATTCGGTGCACAATCCTTGGGTGCTCGAAAACGAGAGGAATCTCGGGACTTTGGTATAGAGTGTCGCTTAGGGCATAAAAATGCTCGACGACAAGGTAGATAAAAGGTTGGACCACGTCCGAGTTGAAAGAGTATTGAATGATTATATTCAGTATAATCTTAAGATTTATTTCACTTCCAGTTGTCGATTTTTTTATGGAAGAGTAAAGGTATAAGGAAAAATGTCGATCACGGGCACGACAGTGCTCGATGACGAAAGGAATTATATTGGGTGATGATTTGGGAAATGTCGTTCGGTGCACATGCCTTGGGTGCTCGAAAACGAGAGGAATCTTGGATTAGGGTGAGAACGACGTACGGGCACAGCGGGTGTGCTCACAGCGTCTGAGTAAATAAAGGGGTGAACGACGTCCGAATAACAACAGGAGTACGTATTCTATTCTCAAGTCTAATTATATCGTTTAGTATCAATATTATTATTATGGATGCAAGGAGGGTCGTATGATAATTTTCTGTCAATTCTAAAGGAACGACTGACTGTGAACTGTCAGCTGCATGCCAGTGCTTGACAGGGATTTCTTTTTATTATGTAAAGGATATAAAGATGTCACCGGAACCATGTGGAATGCGAGACGGTGAAAGATAGAGATGTTTGTCAGTCGTTTATAGATTTCCTAATCTTCGTAGAGATACGGCATATTCTAATATTTGAGGGAGATTATGACTACTTACCGTATCGTTGCGACGAATCTCAGGTTTTAGCCAAGTCTTCTGTGCAATTTCGAACCTTTGCGTCTCCTGGAGGATCTCGGTCACGGACGATTCAGGCCGGATTGAAATACACAGATATATGCACAAATGTCTTTTTATTTCTGAATTGTACATTTAGTCTTGATCTAACGACCGACAAAATGAGAGAAGTGTCGATGCAGTATACAGAAATTGTATCAAGAGACACGGTAGTGTCTCGCGCCAAGTACCGCGCAGCAGCAGCAAGGCACTCCGGGTATCTTTACGCGAGTCGGCCAGTTGAGAGTACTCGAGATTATCAGACCTCAATAACCGCTAAACGGATTGAGTTTTTACTAGGCTTAATCGATAGCTTGGGTTTAAATTATATAAGGAAAGTGTCTTTATTTTTGCTCTACATGTTATATAAACATTACATATTACGACGCAAAGTCGAGATGTGGAAATTTTCGTTTAAGAAACGTCACCGTCACCGTCACCGTCACCGTCGTCATCGCTACACGTATACTACACGTACACAACACATGCATAGATATATAGTAGTATCGCGATACACGTATATACACGTACACAACACATGCAATAAATAGCAATGTATGCATCTTGTATGGTTGACTTGTTTGACGGAAGATCGCGCTAGCAGCGCTCTTTCGAGTCGATGGTATTTAGTAATCACAATGTATGTTTGTGCTTGTGTATGTGTGTGTCTGAGCCGTTTATCAAGATTTAAGGGTTTATTAAGGGGTTTACATTTCAATTTTATTTTTTTTACAGTGCCGCAATGTTTAGAAAAACTTTAAATTGTATTCCAAAGATAATTATTACTTCGACCCAACTGGCATGTATTTAATATAAAAAGTTTTTACACTTACTAACGAAAGCAATGTGAACATGTGATCTGTATATGTGTGGTGGAAGAACATCGTGTCTTCTACATTGTAGTAGGAAAATCAGCTGTTGATGGCAGATGCACAGTTTTTTTTTAGTTCTTAGCCAACTTCTTAAGAGGTTCCTAATCCTGTTGCCAAACTGTTTAGAAATCCATTGGAAGAAACCGTCCTTCCGATTGTACACCATGATTAGGTCCAGGTGTGAATTAAACAAGAAATTAGTAGATAAAATGTAGAAGACACGATGTTCTTCCACCACACATATACAGGTCACATGTTCACATTGCTTTCGTTAGTAAGTGTAAAAACTTTTTATATTAAATACATGCCAGTTGGGTGGAAGTAATAATTATCTTTGGAATTTTATTTATCACTGGTGACCATTATCTACTAATATCTTGTTTAAATTGTATCTTTATACGGGTACGTACAGGTATTATAGCGACTTTTATGAGCACTACTTTATGTCCAATACAACTGATATGGAATTAGCCAGTATAGATTACGACAAGGCAATCAATTACAATATTAGTACATTATAATTAGTTAATATTTTTATAAATTATTACCGGAATGTATGAAATTACTCCCACTTTATATTAATTGTTTTTATTTGTCTATTTATTATAAGGTTTATGTTTATTAAGAGCTGATATGACGATTGATGATATAATAATTGTTACATATTATTTATGGAAAATATTATCTATATGTTCTTATGGCTGGGTATGGTGCTTCCCTCCTAATGGGTACAGAGTGTTTTTGGCATGCCTTCGGTGGTTCAGAGAGTAAGCCGTTTAATACAACTGATATGGTTAGCCAGTATAGATTGCGACAAGGTAATCAATTGCAATGCAATAGTACATTATAAATAAAATGTGATCATCATAAACATGTAGAATATTTTTAAATAAAATGTGGGTAAACCTTGATATTAGCGCCGACCTCACCAATTTCAATGACCTTGACATATGTTGTCAAGGACATGGTTCTGAGTAACTTGCAAAAAATTTTAGCCGTCGCTCGTTGTTTATTACAAAGTTATTAACAATTGAAGATAGTGACCGACCGATGCTTGCAACATAAGACTGCATATATTTCGGCATGAATTACCGAGCTTATATTTTAAAAATGGAAAGAAAATGATACAAAACTGAAATGTCAATTATAAACAGGATTATATATTTCGCACACAAGAATTGTGGGTTGAACCTTGCTTCGCGTTGTAAAGTGTATGCGTAGACGCAGTGGGTTTTGCCCCCCCTACGGGGGGGCTCCACTTCCGGAAGATATAACTTAACCCAAACCTATTTCTGATTTAAAACTAAAATTTGGTTTAATCCTAAAGCTCCTCCCCGCCCACGCAATTACTTAAATATGCAATTAATAACCTAACCCAAACCAAATCTTAGTTTTAAATTAGAAATAGGTTTGGGTTAGGTTATATCTTTCGGAAGTGGAGCCCCCCCGTAGGGGGGGGCGGAACCCACTGCGTCCACGCATACACTTTCCCACCCACACAAGAATTGTGGGGTGGACCTCGCTTCGCGTTGTAAAGTATGTGTGGACGCACTGGGTTCCGCCCCCCTTACGGGGGGTTCCACTTCCGGAAGACATAACTTAACCCAAACCTATTTCTGATTTAAAACTAAAATTTGGTTTAATCCTAAAGCTCCTCCCCGCCCACGCAATTACTTAAATATGCAATTAATAACTTAAATATACAACTAAATACTTAAATATATAACGCTCATGCATGGATGAGAAGTTCAGATTATCGCATTTAATACGTGTTCTTATCATATCATTTAATTGTTAATAACTTTGTAATAAACAACGAGCGACGGCTAAAATTTTTTGCAAGTTACTCAGAGCCATGTCCTTGACGACATATGTCAAGGTCATTGAAATCAGTAAGGTCGGCGCTAATATCAAGGTTTACTTACCGTAAAAATACTCTATATGTTTATAATAAGATGTGTGCGTGCGTGCGTGCGTGCGTGCGTGTGTGTATACTGTAACAATTTCTTTCGTTTTAAACTTTTAACTTTTAACCCAAAAAGAACTACAAGCCCTTACCGGGTTAATAAAAATACAAGTGCATAATTAAAAGTTTAAATCTTAAGAAATTATTATAGTATACACACAAAATTTATTATAAACTTATAGAATATATTATAGATTCTCTTATTTATAAAATAAATAAAACATCTTTTAAAAGTAGTTTACGCTATGCATAAAAGGACAAAACATCACATTTTATTTAAAAATATTCTATAGGTTTATGATTAGATACACATACAATTCTTTTAATTTAATGTTTTGACTAATGCATTTGTATTTTTATTAATCTAGTGTGGACTATCCCAAAAAGGACTCCCAGCACCCACTGGGTTAATAAAAAAATAAAAGTGCAAACATTCACCTGGTGCGGACTATCCCATAAAGGACTCCCAGCACCCACCGGGTTAATAAAAATCTAAAGTTTTATCATTTCGTTTAACTTCTAACGCTATTATAATTTACTCTGTGTGTATGTGTGTGCGTGTGTATTATCTCTTTACGTGTGTGTGTGTATATATATATATATGTATTATGTATGTACATATGTATATAAATTAGTTTTGATGCAATCTTATTACTTAAGATTCAGTTGGTATGTTTTAATGATTATATGCAAACATGTATATGAATGTTCTTAAATTGAATCAATTCTCTATAATTTCTCGATTCACTTGTATAAATGTCTATGTGTACATGTGTATGTGTATATGTGTATGTGCATTTATAATTATGTGAGAAATAGGATTTAAAAAAATAAATATCAAATAATTAAAATGAAGTCGCCAGTGATGAGTAAAAATATATAAAATTTATTAAAAATCGACCTGACTGGCCTATACAAAAATTAATAACACAACGTTTCGGCCCTTGGGTACGGGCCCTTATCAAGTGTTGCTGTAAAAATTAATGCAAAAATTATATATTACCAATGAGAAACGAACAGCAAATTTAGGATGTAATGTACAGAATAATTAAGGAAGCACTACCTTTCAAGCTGTCAAAGTGAAAGACGTGATATGACTAATGTCGAAACAGAAGACATGTATGTAAAATTACCATGTCTCGCGTCCAAAAACATAAACACTACAAAGACACAGGAACGAAATTTATAAAAAACAACAACAAGTAATCAGACCCTGTGTATTAGCGTGTCGTATATCGGATTTAAATTGTCTGTGTCTTTTTGAAGATTAATATTGTTGTTGTATTTTTTTATGAAAAACATCTCAGCAATCTCTCTTTTCTTTCTATGTTTTTCAACATGCAAAATTTTTGGTTCTTTCCAATTGAAATCATGTCCGTATGTGGACCGATGGTTACTAATTACGCTAATTTTACAAGACGTAATTATTCAAGACTGTTAAATCTTGAGATAAGAGATCTCAACTTTTACTTGAGATTCTTACATTCTAAGATTTTTAATATAGAAAAGAGGCTTGTCAATTTTTTACCGAACGACATCTTAACAAGGTTTTTTGAATTTAACAATCACAAGCTCAAATTACTTAATTATCAAAAGAAAAAATGTTTAATTAAGAAGTTCAATTATTTACTACGCTCTCAAAACAATTATATACATTCACTAAATAAAGTAGACAAATCCAAATGGATAATGAACATCAGTAACAAAGTAATTCCAAAATCGATATCAGATTTTTTGAGCTTAGGAGAGAATTTCGGATTACCAATTAGCACAATTGACAAAAATGATCGTATAGACGCGACACTGAACATTGTTAAAAGTGTAGAGGCCAACATTCAAAGAATGCCTGATAACTTAAGAGAACAAACCAGAACTTCTGTTTCAAATTCCTTGCAAAAATATCTCAATAAACAAAAACATGTAAAAGCAATGGACAGGTTTCTTCTTAGTAGTTTCTCGGAATGTAAAAAGTTTTTAAAGGATAATGATGACTTACTTATTACGAAAGCCGATAAAGGACAAGTGACAGTAATTATGGACAAAATAAAATATAACGACACCATGAATGAACTACTGAGTGACCAAACGACGTACAGAAAATTAAACAAAGATCCCATCAATCTTACAAAAAGGAAGGTTAACACGTTGGTTAAGAGTTGGCGTGATAACGGGATTGTTGACGAACTGACATACAATCATTTAAAAAACACTAGTGGAATTCTCCCCAGATGTTACGGATTACCAAAGATACATAAAAAGGATTATCCGTTGCGCATTATTGTCTCGTCGATTGGTAGCCCGACGTATAACTTAGCTTTTTATTTACACGATATTCTACATAAATCTATTCCTAAGCCGCGTTCGTACATTAAGGATAGCTGGACTTTCGTTAATAGTATTAGACACACTAAAATAAATGATAATCAGGTCTTATTTTCGTTAGATGTAACTTCATTATTCACAAATATTCCGAAAGACTTAGTTTTGAAAGCCGTGGAAAATAGGTGGATCCATATTACACATAATACTGATATGTCTTTACAACAATTCTTGCACGCACTCACAGTTGTCCTTGACTTAACGAGCTTTAGTTTTAACGGATTGTATTACGAACAAATCTTCGGATGTCCTATGGGGTCCCCCTTATCTCCAATCTTGGCTGACATGGTCATGGATGACCTTGAAACTCATTGTCTAAACTTATTAGATTTTAGTCTTCCGGTTTATTACAGATATGTTGACGATATTTTTGCAATAGCGACAAAGTCCGAAATAACTGAAGTACTGAATGTCTTTAATGTTTACCACCAGCGCTTAAAATTTACATATGAGATCGAAACTAATAGTTCTATTTGTTTTCTGGACACGACTGTAATTAAGTTTGAAGGAATTTTGTTGACTAATTGGTATCGGAAACCTACGTTTTCAGGCAGATATCTGAATTTTTATTCGAGCCATCCACTAAAATATAAGATCAATACCATAAAAGGTTTAGTTGACCGTGCTTTATTACTCTCTGACGATCGCTTTCATGAAAATAATATTAAAATAATTACTGATATTTTGGTCAACAATTGCTTCCCAAAACCTTTTATTGAGTCACATATCTGCAAGAGAATTAAAACTTTAAAGTTTCGTAAGGACTCTACTCACAATACTGACATCGTTATTAAAAAGTTTGACACCTCATCTGTTTTGTCTTTGCCTTACATAAATAACTTAAGTGAAAATTTAAATATCGCACTTAATAAATGTGGTTTAGAAACAATTTATACAATTCCAAAAAGACTTAATAACTTAATTAAGAAGGGTAAAGACAAGATTGATGTTAATCACAAAACTGATGTCGTATATTTGATTGAATGTAATGATTGCAATGCGACATATACGGGTCAAACAAAAAGACAACTTGCTACACGAGTTAACGAACATTGCAGAGACATTAAAAAACATCCCAGCAACCACAGCGTAATTAGTAACCATCGGTCCACATACGGACATGATTTCAATTGGAAAGAACCAAAAATTTTGCATGTTGAAAAACATAGAAAGAAAAGAGAGATTGCTGAGATGTTTTTCATAAAAAAATACAACAACAATATTAATCTTCAAAAAGACACAGACAATTTAAATCCGATATACGACACGCTAATACACAGGGTCTGATTACTTGTTGTTGTTTTTTATAAATTTCGTTCCTGTGTCTTTGTAGTGTTTATGTTTTTGGACGCGAGACATGGTAATTTTACATACATGTCTTCTGTTTCGACATTAGTCATATCACGTCTATCACTTTGACAGCTTGAAAGGTAGTGCTTCCTTAATTATTCTGTACATTACATCCTAAATTTGCTGTTCGTTTCTCATTGGTAATATATAATTTTTGCATTAATTTTTACAGCAACACTTGATAAGGGCCCGTACCCAAGGGCCGAAACGTTGTGTTATTAATTTTTGTATAGGCCAGTCAGGTCGATTTTTAATAAATTTTATATATTTAAAAAAATGTTTTCACACAATTATGTAAAATCATCATAGCACGCTTTACATAATCCCATTTCTTACATAATTATAAATGCACATACACATATACACATACAAATGTACACATAGACATTTATACAAGTGAATCGAAAAATTATAGAGAATTGATTCAATTTAAAAACATTCACATACATTGACAAGATTGATGCTAATCAGAAAACTGATGTCGTATATATGATTGAATGTAATGATTGTGATGCGACATATACTGGTCAAACGAAAAGACAACTAGCTACATGTGTAAATGAACATTGCAGAGACATTAAAAAACATCCTAGTAACCACAGTGTAATTAGCAAACATCGGTCCACATACAGACATGATTTTAATTGGAATGAACCAAAAATTTTACACTGTGAAAAACATAGAAAGAAAAGAGAGATTGCTGAGATGTTTTTTATAAAAAAATTTAACAATATTAATCTCCAAAAAGACACAGATAATTTAAATCCGATATATGACACGTTAATACACAGAGTATGATTGTTTGTTGTTTTTAGTCAAGTTTGTTCCTTTTGTCTTTGTAATGTTTATGTTATTTGGACGCGAGACATTGTAATATTATATACATGTTTTCTTTTTCGACATTAGTAATATCACGGCTTTCACTTTGACTGCTTGAAAGGTAACGTTCTTAAAAATATCCTGTACATTACATCCCAAATTGCGGTTCGTTTCTTATTGTCAATATACAAAAAATTTTTTCGTTAATTTTTATAGAAACACTTGATAAGGGCCCGTACCCAAGGGCCGAAACGTTGTTTAGAAATATTTGTATTGGCCAGTCAGGTCGAATTTAAAAAATCACCTTTATATTCACATACATGTTTGCATATATTCATCAAAACATACCAACTGAATCTTAAGTAATAAGATCGCATCAAAACTAATTTATATGTATACATATGTATACATATGTATACATACTCTAACAGCACTTGTAGATACTGAGAATGTTCGGAGGATATCGTAAAAGTATATTGCGTATATTCTCAGAGCATTCGAGATACGTACTATGATGTACTGAATAAGTACTAAGAATGCTCTAATGTCCTTCTATTTTGGTTCATAGTATATACTGAGAAGATCTTATGGTATATACCAAGGATATCTGTAGAATGTTAACGGTATATCTCCAGTATGTTACAGATATATCATGCATATATATAACAAAATATTTTCACTTATTCGGACAGAAATTGTCCGAATAAGTGAAAATCGGACATTTATCTGTCCGATTTTCCAAAAATCAGTTCAATATCTAAATTCCCCTGTACGGGAATGGTATTAGAAATTAAACTGATAGAAAAATGTTATTAACCGCATTCTGCAGGCTTTATATACGCTCATGACAAGAACTCGAATACGGGTATAGAAAATGAATAATGCGCCGCATAGCGGTAAGCAAATAAACTACACTATTTTAATAATAGTAAATAAAGTATATACTGTACTTTCCAACTTTGTTTCGAATGTAAAGTTGACTGAAAGATAAATGAAAAGTTTCACGTGAAATTGCATGATCGATCCCCTGAGCTAGAGTAATCACATGTAAAAAAGTTTTTCTACATACATTTAATAAATAATTTAAATTTCGTCCGAAATGTAAGAAACATAATTATTTATACATATTTATTACACAATTCACATTTCTACAAAATATTAAACGTGATTTATGACGTTATATTTACATTTTGGACGTAATTCACATAATCTGTGTGCGATATCTTCAGAATATCCCTAGAATATTACGTATATATTCGGGATATTCGGGATGAATTCCAAAATATATGCAGAATCTACGATATAAATGCAAAATGTGATATTCTGTGTGCGATATCCTCAGAATATCCTCAGAATATACAAAATGTTCGTAGCCCATTATATATTGCTTACGATATCCTCAGTATATTCTCAGAATGTTACGTATATATATGGGAGATTCCGTATGAATTCAGAATATACGGAGAATATCATGTGCTGTTAGAGTACATTATATATACAATATATAGACCCAGATAGCAAAATATATGCATTCTGAGTTCATATTGTACTCATATTACTTATAAACATGATAACAAAAATAAACACAGATGCGGGCTCATATGCTGCTCAGAATGCAAACATATTATGACCTAACTCAGATAGAAAAATATATTGTGAGTATTGTACTCACATTTCTTACAAACATGATGATGACAAAAATAGACACAAATATGGGTTCATATGAGAAGATTCAAAACGTGGACATTTTATATTAGGTATAAAATCGAACATAATGTTGCTAATTAAATAAATAAAATAAATTATAAGTATATTTAACTTATAAAACTCGCAATTTAATTTATATGGAAATTTGCTTCAAGTAGACAATAAATGGATTTTCTCGTTTTTTCTATTTTCTCTATAAATATTCTCATTTATCCACCTAATTTTAAATAATTTATTTAATATTTTGAATCCCTGAGAATGTATTACACACAAATTAAACAGACAAAAAAAATATATACTTTGAAATTTATGTTAAAATCGTTCTTTGTAGGTGTTACGTCCAGACTCGGAAAAGGTAGTCGAACGGAAGGCCGTAACTTACCGTTTCTCAAAACAGGTGCTTTCCGGCACGCGCCTCGAGTCGAGCGAATTTAACGGGCCCGAACAGGTAAACAACTGGGAAGGTCGCTATTACTCTGTTCGTAGGGCATTCGCTCGGTGGTCCCTTTTCGGTAAGAGAATCTAATCTCTTTTACGCGGGACGGGACCTTGTGCGATCTCAGGATGAGGAGATGAGACCGGGATTAATTAAGATAAATAAAATTTCCTTTAAACATTATAGTTTATTCTAAATTGATTAAATGAAAAAAAGTTTTATTGACATAAAAAGGCTTAGGTTATAAAGTGTGATTAACATATTAAATAGGTCGACGGAGTACCGAGACGTATGTAAACAGGATCGAGTGTGTGTTAGTGTGAGTGAGTCTTCATTTGCGCGGGTGTTACAATTGTTCGGCGGTCATCAGTCAGAAGGCTCTGGGATAGATTCTATTATTAAATTTAAGTTTCTGACTGGTTAATACAATTGTTATTTGATTAGGCAAATAAATAGAATTAAAATGTGTGTGTAAGGGGATTCAAGTGATTTCTTCTATGACGACTGAGGATGGGGTATGAAAGTATTCTTTAAAGGTTTCGATAGGAAGTGCGAATGGGTAGGGAGAAAATCGAGTATACCACGGGAGGAGGGTTCCGCAAGGATATAACCTTGCCACTAATTTGAGCTCTTCGAAATCAATCGAATCAGGCCCAAATGAGATGGTTCCCTCTGGTAAAGGTAATTCCAGGATAGGGAATCTTTGTGCTAGGAACTTGAAACATCCGATATCGCTTATCTGTTTGATGCGAGTACGAGCCTCCTGGTTAAAATCGGGGGTTTCGTCATCTATGCAGATTACCTCGATATCAGCGTTGGGTTCAGGAGGTTGAGGGGAAGCGGGAGGAGAGTCGTCAAGAGTAATTACTAGCGGAGAGTATGATGGTGTGTCTGAGTCGATTGGTTGATAATTATCTAGATGATCGGTACCATAGTTGTTAATATTATTCGATAAATTATTAAAGCTGGTTGATTGGCTATCATCTAGGTTGTAGTGATTAGATAAATAGTCGCAGTTGATATTAGAATAATAGTTATTTTGATAATAATTAGTTAAATTGATCCCGTGGTTATCAGAATTATCATTGTATATCTATTGAATTGGTTGTCGTGGTAATTGTTAGAATTGAAATTAAAATGACCGCTGATAGTTAAGTCTAGAGCCGCCGCTTGAGCCCGAGGCAATTCCTTTCTTAGGCGGCGGTTCCGCCGATTTCCCGAACGTTTGGCGACGTTTCGCGAATTTCGCCAAACGGGCTTCACTACCAGAAAGACAGTTGATAATTATTAGGGGAAGCCGAATATTTTATTTAGAGAACAGCTCCTGGATTTAGATAAGCAATAATTTTTCCAATTGATTAATGTTAATACATGTATATATATATATATGTGTGTGTGTGTGTTGTGACGTTGCCGTCCCGCGCGCGTCCGCCGAGTTCCTCCCTAATCGCGTCAGGCGAAAAATAACGAGAACCGTGCCGCAGTCTCCAGAGAGGCGTCTGTTATCGTTCTTTTTGTTCAAGCGTTATAGACTTTTATTTTTATTTTTTTTATGATACGAGCGAATGAATACGGAGACGATTGAGGCAGAAGCGAAATCAGAGGCACGGCTAACGGCAAAAATTCCATGGAGAACAAAGCAGAGTGGCGATTACAAATCGAGAGCGGAGAGCGCGGAGCACGAACAGGAAGGAAAGAGCAGCGGCAAGGCCCGTGGCATTCTACCGGCGAGAAGTCAGCGGTGGAAACTCTGCGACCGCCCTGTCGAACGGGCCTTACGATTATTTTCGGCAATGTAGCGGGTACCTGCGCCCCCGACATGGCCTTGGAATTGTCACTTACCGGCGTTGTCGCGTGCCGTCGCGTGCCGTCGCGTGATTGGCCGCGATAACACGCACCCCGCGTGCGCAGCATTGGGGAAGGCCCCGAGCCATCGATCCTGGATCGAGAGAATCCGGGAGACAGCATGTCGCGACACGTGTACTAGGGAGGACCTCTTGCCGCCGTTTTCGTGTTGCCGTCCCGACCAGGACTATTCTAGAAGGACGAGCGCTGCCGACCCTGCATCCCCAGGAGTAACGAGGTGCCGGTGAGGTTGCCCTCCGTATAATACGCCACGTGCAATCGCGTCCGGGATCGCGTCGTTCTGTCGTCGTCGTTGTAATTTTGGTGATTTTTGGTGTCCGGGCTATGCCCCGTAATTAATAAAGTTCTTAGTGTCGCGGCCACGACGACAAGTGATCTCGATCCCGTGAGCCTGCAGATCACAGGCCTCGTTTTATTGTAGTTAATTGTGATTTCGCGATCGCGTTAGAGTATTGACGGCTTTCTGGAGATTCGCGTCGCGAATTTCTTATTGCATGTAATGAAGCGTCGTATGGCATGTCGAAGGACGTAGTGTGAATGCGATAGAGTGATTGAGCATCGCGTTCGACGCGTGTGATTGCGTGAGCCGCCTGTAATGCGTGAATGCGTGTGAGAGAATTGCGTCGCGTTGCCGCCTTTGTCGGCGTCTCGATTTCGCTTACTCTTCGCGTCGGTATCGATAATTTTGCTACGCCTCAATGCGGCTGGCGAGGCCGTTGTTACCGAAAATCGTCGTTGTATCCGGAAGTCGGGAAATGTCCGATTTATAATTCCACGTCGTTGTAAGAAAATCTGGTCCGTCGGATCGAACATCCAGTCTCGTAGGCGAATCGTTACCGCCGAGCGTGGCGAATGTGAATACTTACGTGTCGTTATTACTTCGTCTTGTCTCGCGAATCTTATTGTTCTCAAAGATTATGTTTACAGTTTATTCTCGCATTGTTTTTAGTCGGGTTTAAGATCTGTTAATATTATTAATTCTGTCCGCCGAATTTCTCGCTCGGGGATAGCAATAACGTTAATTTTTCGATTTCTTTATGACTGTTTCTTTTCACCGATTTATTCACTCTCAATTATCTACTTCTTATTTGTCACGAACCGGTTATTATCCCGTATCTCTACTTCTTTCTTTTATTAATTCTGTAATTAACTAAATTCCGTCATTTTCCCTCGCTTTTTATTATTATTTTCAACTGCTTTTAATTTCATATTCGATTGTAATAAACCCGGCTTTATTTATATTATTTATTCGCTTTTTCTTTTTTCTTTCTTTCTTCTTCGTGTACGTCCGTTACTGTCTGTATTGTTTGTCCGTTTTTAGTGCCTACTGTGTCTGTCGCCTCTTGCCTAATTTTACATTCCGTCAACCAACACCCTGCCCCTCTGCCGTTAGGCGAGCTAGGCCGCCCGTGACGAACACCGGTAATTAACGTTCGCGTAATTTAGCGCGATATCGCGAATTGACGCGTGAGAGATCGCGTCTGGCGCTCAATCTTCGATTTTCGCGTGGGATATGCGGTTTTCGATACGGCACGCGCGGAACTCCTATCCACCCGTTCCTGTTCAGCGCGTTATACTTTCCCTGGATTCCTGCGTCCTTTTTGTCGGCGACTTTCCCGCTCGACTCTCGCGTTCAACGAGGAAACTCCCCGTCGTTGGCGCAAAAGAGAAGATCCGCGCGACGGCGAGAGCGGGACGGCAATAAAGCCCCTTTCACACCGGGAATATAATGTCGTTGCAGTGTATAATAATGTCTATATTTTTATACGGATGGGAATAGTGAGGATGATTGTTCTAAATGGAAAGGAGGGCAGGTCGTGAGTCCGCGCAGCTATAGAGCTGGAGGCTCGAAAAACGACGGACGGGGGATGTAATTGAATCGTGAGTCTTCGCTGCTATAGCACAGGAGACTCAACGATGTGTTAATATCGTGAGTTTTTGCTGCAATAAGCAGGAAACTCGCCAACGATGTGTGTGTGTGTATCGTGAGTTTTCGCTGCTGTAAGCAGGAAACTCGTCAACGATGTGTGTGTGTGAGTCGTGAGTGGAGGAAATTTTAAAGGTTGATGGAGGCCAAGGATGATTGTGAGGTTGGAATTTTGATTTGAAGGGGGAGATAGAGATTTTACAATAGACAATTAAATGATAAGAGTTTAAGTTAAAGATCCAAGAGCTACTCTGAGAGAAGCGAATATGAGAATTATGCAGTTTCGGACGACTTACTACTTATGGAGGGCGTTGACTTGAAGAAGTTGACCTTTAATCTAAAGATGGGCTCAGTCTCTGCGGTGATGTTCCCTGCAAGCTCTGCGTCGCAGGTGTGTAGTGAGCAGTGCCGCTCGGGTGCAACGCTGTTGTCCGTAGAGCACTTCACAATTATTTGTGTGAGCACTGTCGCCACTACACTCACTCGCGGATAGTTACAGAGTGAGTACTCTGAATCTTTTTAAAATGTAAACTGTGGATCTGAGTTCGGAAATCTGAATTCGGTTAACCCAGTGGGTGCTGGGAGTCCTTTTTGGGATAGTCCACACTAGATTAATAAAAATACAAATGCATTAGTCAAAACATTAAATTAAAAGAATTGTATGTGTATCTTATCATAAACATATAGAATATTTTAAAATAAAATGTGATGTTTTGTTCTTTTATGCATAGCGTAAACTACTTTTAAAATAAGATGTTTTATTTATTTAATAAATAAGAGAATTTATAATATATTTTTGTTATAAATGAGAGAAAAATATAAATATATTTTATATTAAGGGGGTTTATTTTAAAAAACGACCCAACTGGCAAAAAATAGTCTTTATTATAATGATGTCATAGACGACGTTTTGACCCTTGGTTTAGGTCCTTTTCAAGTCTTAAATAAAATAAAAACATATACAAAAATTAATTAAATTCGGAAGATAGCAAACAATAATGGAAGAGTGAGATGACAAAAGAAGAAAGGAAAACGAAAACAGCGCAAACCTTAATTAACACTAACCTTAGATGAAATATTCATATAATAAAAATTAGTGAACACTCAGCATCGAAATAATAGATGTCAAACAACGTTCCTGTCAAGAGCAATGATACAACACATACTGAGAAAGAGAGCAATGTTTTAAACGACTTTGATGATGTTATCATAAATAGGGTTTAAATTATCTGTGTCTTTTTGTAAGTTGATCGTGTTGTTATGTTTTTTTATGAAAAACATTTCAGCAATTTCTCTTTTTCTCGTGTGCCTTTCACAATGTAAAATATTCGGAGATGTCCAATTAAAGTCGTGCATATATTCAGTTTTATGTTTACTAATTACATTATGGTTACTCGTATGCACTTTAATATTATTGATATGTTCTTTGATTCAAGTATTCAAATGTCTTTTAGTTTGTCCTATGTAAGTGGCGTCACATTTGTTACAGTCGATCTTATATACTATATCAGTTCTGTCCGTTTTAGCTAACTTATCTTTACCTCGTTTAATCAATTTGTCAAGTTTTTTCGGTATTGTATAAATTAATTTTAAGCTTGTTTTTTTAATTGTTCTGCTAATATTGTCACTTAAGCTTTTTATGTAAGGTAATAAAATGCATGACAAGATATCAAACGCTCTACTATTGTTATCAACACTAATAGTCATATTTTTCCGTTCTCTTAAAGTACATACTCTTTTTTGGACGTAGCGATCAATAATTTTCGGAGGAAAGCATTAGAGATGTGCGAATTATTCGAATTCGAATCGAATCGAATCGAATCTGACGATATTCGATTCGATTCGAATCCGAATCGACGTAGTTCGAATTCGAAAGATTCGATAACGTCGAATCACTGCAATTCGAATTCGAATAAAAAAACCGCGTAAGAAGACTTAAAACCCGTTAAATTCTATCGTGCATCCAGCGCCTTTACGGTCAGAAGATTCTTCTAAATTTTAGGCGGCTACATAGCGCGCCACGCGCTCTATCGGTGGGCTCGTGAAATACCACGCGTAAACAAGCCGAGGCAGTCTGTGTTCCCGGTTACGGTGGCAGCGGATTATTTGTAGTTTTCACACAGCAGGTGAGTTCCAATGCGTATTCCTTAATTTTATGCAGTTATCTTTGATGTAATTTGTGATCAGTAGTAATTTTTAGAATGGGTTTGATATTTATTGCCTGTGAAAAAAGCGAACTGATATGGGATTACAAGATTAGGTTAGATTAGGTTCACTCATAATTCTTTATTTGAAAGGATTATTTTTTTCTTCAACTGAATATATATTATATATTAAATATATATGAATGTAAGCTTAAAACCTATGACTCAATTACTGTGGCTGTGAAAATGTCTTACTAAGTTACAGTGACTTAATATTGTAGTACACACTGTCCCCTGAAAGGCTTTGGCCTTTCTGTATTTGTTACTTTTAATAAAGTATAATTTTTAATTTTAATATATGCATAAATGCTTTTCATTTCACTAACACATTTCTCATTTGACGCTAAGGGATCACATATCACAATTAGTCCTCTACAATTCTGCTGTTGTAACGGAATTTTACATAGGCTCGCATGAAGACTCCATTTTGCATTTTGTATTAAGTATTTGAATATTTACTATCAGTTATAGTTATACCTACCAATACTATGTCGTGATTTGTGGATTATCTTGCTGGACTCTTGGTGCAGACGGAGTAAGTTGCACATTGCACAGTTGGTCGTTACGAGACTTCAGACTTCGTTAATTTTGATTCACCTATTCGATGTTTCGAATGCTTATGTCACATTCCTGGCTTGCAGGATTCTTACGCGTTGATTCGATTCGAATTCGAAATATGGGTGATTCGATTCGATTCGATTCGGCGATATTTTTGTCAATTTGATTCGATTCGATTCGAATTTTTTTTTGCAAATTCGATTCAATTCGATTCGAATTAGAAAACCTTGATTCGCACATCTCTAGAAAGCATACTCGAATCAAAGAACATATCAATAATATTAAAGTGCATACGAGTAACCATAATGTAATTAGTAAACATAAAACTGAATATATGCACGACTTTAATTGGACATCTCCGAATATTTTACATTGTGAAAGGCACACGAGAAAAAAAGAAATTGCTGAAATGTTTTTCATAAAAAAACATAACAACACGATCAACTTACAAAAGGACACAGATAATTTAAACCCTATTTATGATAACATCATCAAAGTCGTTTAAAACATTGCTCTCTTTCTCAGTATGTGTTGTATCATTGCTCTTGACAGGAACGTTGTTTGACATCTATTATTTCGATGCTGAGTGTTCACTAATTTTTATTATATGAATATTTCATCTAAGGTTAGTGTTAATTAAGGTTTGCGCTGTTTTCGTTTTCCTTTCTTCTTTTGTCATCTCACTCTTCCATTATTGTTTGCTATCTTCCGAATTTAATTAATTTTTGTATATGTTTTTATTTTATTTAAGACTTGAAAAGGACCTAAATCAAGGGTCGAAACGTCGTCTATGACATCATTATAATAAAGACTATTTTTTGCCAGTTGGGTCGTTTTTTAAAATAAACCCCCTTAATTTTTTATTTCACTGGCGACACGAGTATAAATTCAAGATTATATTTTATATGTTTATAATAAATTTTGTGTGTATACTATAATAATTTCTCTTAAGATTTAAACTTTTAATTATGCACTTGTATCTTTATTAACCCGGTGGGGGCTTGTAGTCCTTTTTGGGTTAAAAGTTAAAAGTTTAAAACAAAAGAAATTGTTACTGTACCACACACACACACACACACACACACACACACACACACATCTTATTATAAACATATAGAATATTTTTACAATCTTATCTCTCAGTTACGAAATAAATAAACATCTTATTTTAAGAGTACTTTACGCTACGCATAATCACATTTTATTTAAAAATATTCTATATGTTTATGATGATCACATTTAATTTATAATGTACTATTGCATTGCAATTGATTACCTTGTCGCAATCTATACTGTCTAACCATATCAGTTGTATTAAACGGCTTACTCTCATACAGCGATGCCTTTCAGCATGTATTCAATTCATAATATTCGTGATTCTATTATTTAAAGGAGTGTCTAATACTAGCAATGTAGCACGATCTGTATCAACTTGAACCACCGAAGGCATGCCAAGGACACTCTGTACCCATTGGGAGGGAAGCACCATACCCAGCCATAAGAACATATGGATAATATTTTCTATAAATAATATGTAATAATTATTATATCATCAATCGTCATATCATCTCCTAATAAACATAAACCTTATAACAAATAAACAAATTGATTTAAAAACAATTAATATAAAGTGGGAGTAATTTCATACATTTCGGTAATATTAAAAAAATTAATACATAACTTTTTATTCTCTAATACTGCCAAAATTTGGAAATTCTATAATTTATAAAAATATTAACTAATTATAATGTACTATTGTAATTGATTACCTTATCGCAATCTATACTGGCTAATTTCATATCAGTTGTATTGGACATAAAGTAGTGCTCATAAAAGTCAGTCGCTCTAATGCCTATCGATATACGTATAAAAATACAATTTAAAGTTTTTCTAAACATTGTTTGCGGCACTGTAAAAGAATAAAATTTAATTGTAAACCCCTTAATAAACCCTTAAATCTTCATAAACGGCTCTCTCACACACACACACATACACACACACACATATATATATTGTGATTACCAAATACTACAAAATGAATGATTTAATCCCTAAAAACTTGCCTTTTTAAAAAAGAGTAAAAAAAGGCGCCAAGTACACGCGCCATAGTTTTCGTGAAAAACTTTTATATGTATTTACAAAATACTAAGGATTATAGTTTCATGCATAAACAGCCCACTTTATCATCTAGCTTTTTTTTGCATCGCATAATGTTTAATAGCTTCCCGACTGCACAAAGCCATGTCGCTAACAGTTTTCGTTTGGTGGAGAAGCTTCCCGACGTATATTAATGACAATTACGAGGTTGTCTCTTTAGATGTGGTATCTTTATTTACGAATATACCCATCGACATAGCAGTAGAGAGCGTATCTAACAGATGGAAATATATATCTGAAAAATACAATATATCTCAGTCTGAATATTTACTAGCGGTCAAAATGGTATCGAATTCCACGTATTTTACATTTAATGGTATCATTTACCAGCAAACATTCGGGACATCCATGGGCTCCCCCCTCTCCCCGATTATTGCTGATATTGTCTTACAAGATTTAGAAAACTGGGCTCTTGAGAGATTAAATTTCACCCCAATCCTTTTATGTGAGATACGTCGATGATATTGCGCTGGCTGCTCCTTCTCAATCGCACATTTCGACACTCAATATATTTAATTCTTTTCATCCCAGGCTACAATTTACATTAGAAACGGGGAAAAATAACAGCTTGAATTTTCTTGACATTACAATGACTATCAATATGAATTTTTTAACATTTGACTTGTATCATAAACCTACCTACTCGGGAAGATATTTAAATTTCTTCTCTCAGCATCCTCTTTGTCATAAGAGAGGTACTGTTATTAGCCTAATAGATATAATTTTTTTCCTGTCACATCCGTGTTTTCATTCAAAAAATTTCAAATTTATGATCAACATTTTATTGGACAATGGATACTCGCTCGATTTTATTTTAAAAATTCTCCATGAACGACTCAAAACGTTATTCAACAGGAATAAACTTACTGATAATAACTCTATCTCTGTCAATATGATTAAAGACAAGTCCACATTTTTTACAGTACCTTATGTACCTTTAATTTCTGAACGGTTTAAAAACATAACTAAAGAATTTAATATGAGACTGTCTTATCACCCCCTTAATAAACTGCAAAATTTCATCAAAGTACATAAAGATCTGCTACCTTTTTCTTCTTGTAATAATGTTGTATACAAAATTAATTGTCAAGATTGCAACGCCTCATATGTTGGCCAAACGTGTAGACAATTACGCACACGCATTTCTGAACATCGTAACCACATTAGAAGGAATACAACCAACCATTCCGTCATTACCGATCATAGATTATTTTTTAATCATGAATTTAAATGGGACGAGGTTGAGATTTTAGACAAAGAACCTATTTTAAACAAACGACTTGTCTCCGAAATGATGTAACATTAAGAGACAAACAAATAGTTTGAATTTACAGACTGACACGGACTGTTTACATTATACATATGCCAGCGTTGTTGACAAACTTCCTAAGATCTGATTCCACATTATCAATACATATAACGATGTCACATTGTTAGCTTTGTTCAAATCGATATGTCAAATTGGTCTCATTCTACGACATATCTTTTTGCGGACAGGATCGCCCTCCGCCCGTGAGTGCGATCAGTGACTTTTACTTTTAACATACGACTTCTGATAAGTGCCTTTTCTCATTGTGCTATCTGTAAGTTCACTCGAGAATCGTTTCCCATGCATTGATACTTGTGTCACTCCACCTATCAACACATACATCATTTTTACTTTGTTCTTTTTGGCAGGATCTATTTCTGCATAATTGAATTAATTGAGCTACGCTCTATACACTTCCGGTCAGTCAACCGTTGGAGTGACACATTCTAATTGTCATAAAATACTTTGTGGCGCATGTGAGAGTGACACGACTTGGAACCTGCGCGTTTTACGGTTTTTGCGGTTCATTCGTACTGACATCGTTCCATGTTTTTAATAACTTTATACCATTGACTTTGTCTTTAACGATTATAATTGTAAATTACCTCTTCGAAATGTTTTACTGTTTTTTCTACTCTATATTGACATCGTTCTGGTTTTTTTAATAATTTTATACCTTTGACATCGCTTTTGTTTTATAACTATGTTTATAATTGTAAGTTACCGCTTCAAAATATTTTTTGCTGAAGATGGTCCAAAAAAAGGACCGAAACGTACGATTTTATATATAATTTTAATGTTCATTAAACTATTGACTAATTGCGTTCTATTAACTGCGCCGGCTCTATATTGCCTTGTATACCTTTATCTACGATTACAAAATACTGTTATTTTAACTGTAAAAAAACTACTGTAAAAAGCTATCTTCAAAATAGTTATTATAACGTACAAAAATAATGATATCAAAAAATTGCGCCAACTAAAAATAAAAACTTATAAATATATTTTAAGCAAAAATAATTGTACAAATTAGTTGTTTTAATTTCGTACATAATGATATCAAAAATTGCACCAACTAAAAATAAAAGCTTATAAAAATATATTAACCAAAAAAAGTTGTACAAAATATGTAGTTTTAATTTCCTACAAAAATAAAAATTTAGTTAAAAAAACTTGGCGCTGCTAAACTTTTTTTTATTTTTTTTTATATTTTGATTTTGTATAAATTTTTAATTTTCGCATAAGTTTTTAATTTTAAATTTGTAAAAATTTTTATTTCTAATTTTTGTAAAAATAAAAATTTTAAATTTTTTATTTGTTTTATAATCTTTTTTAAGCAATAAATTTTTATTTATTTGGCGCAATTTTTTAATATCATTATTTTTGCATGAAATTAAAACTACATATTTTGTACAACTTTTTTTGGTTAATATATTTTTATAAGCTTTTATTTTTAGTTGGTGCAATTTTTGATATCATTATGTATGTACGTAATTAAAACAACTAATTTGTACAATTATTTTTGCTTAAAATATATTTATAAGTTTTTATGTTTAGTTGGCGTAATTTTTTGATATCATTATTTTTGTACGTTATAATAACTATTTTGAAGATAGCTTTTTACAGTAGCTTTTTAAAAGTACTACGCGAGGTAGCAAGTAAATTGCGATGATAAGACTGAACGAAAATGATCGATGAAAATGATCTGAACAGATCTAATAAAATGATTTGACGGAATGAATTTGATCGAATGATCGGCTATGACTGAGTGAGATGATATGAAGCTAAGGAGCCCGAATTTTGCGGTTTATATACTGTCGGAACAAAGATATTGAGATCGGACATTGGTGTCGTGTGAAACGATTCGGGGTGTTTCGGGGAAATAAATTTTACATTTCTTACGTCTACGGTGTCCTTTTAATTAGGGCACCTATCGGCATGCGCTCTAGATGACTTTATCCGCCGGATATTGGCAGCACAAAGGGGTTCTACGCGGGTACTATTGTCCGATTTCCGGGCTAATGTAAATCCTATTAAAAGAAACCTTACAAAGGTAAAAAAAATACGCCAAGTATATAAAAATTTCACAACTTGAATGTAACATAGACATTAAATAAATTTTTACAAAAAGCAGTGATATCCTATTAAAAAAACCTTACAAAGGTAAAAAAATACGCCAAGTATATAAAAACCCTAAAAAACTTAAGAAGGTTTTAAAAAATATTTACTCCTAAAAAAATTTATAAAAATAATTTTCCTCTAAAGAAATAACCTTAAAAAATAATAAAATTTGAAAAATAATTTTCTCCTAAAAAGTATTCTATAAAAAATAAAAAATCAAAACTAAACATGAAATCAATAATTAGCCAAGTATTTAGAAGCAATTCAATTTGTGAGGGTTTGAAATAGTATTTGCCATAAAATCAATCTTGCATTTATAGAAATATAATACATAAATTTTCTCCATAAAGTCAAAACGCATTTTGTTATTAAGAAAAATTTATTTTTAAAATAAGTTTAATTTTGTATGATAAATGTTTTGATATATAAAATAGCATTATTATGTCACACGGATTTTATTACAAATAGTAAAATATAAAACTATTTAACCTCCACTGCGCCATGACGTTGATCACATTGATTGTCAATTTTAAATATAAAAGTGTCCTGTGCTACAAATTGATCGAAGTGTTTGAAATTGCTGTTTTGAAATTAATCATAAGCTTTGCCAAGTAGGTCCGGAACTAAAGGGGTTAAGGCACAAAGTGACATACAAAAACTTGGCGTGCCCCGGTCGCATTATTATTACTAAATATTTAAAATTAAGGTTCGCGAAGTATATATCTGAAATTAAAATTTGCAAATTATTATCAACATGTTAATGTTATTATTAGCAAATATTTAAAATTAAGGTTCGCGAATTATATGTCTGAAATTAAAATTTGCAAATTATTATCAGAAATTATTATCAACCTATTAATAAAAATATATGAGTAATGCGACCGGGGCACGCCAAGTTTTTGTAT
>CAXASD010000046.1:0-85113 GCA_963971435.1 Lasius platythorax | reverse complement strand
GCATTCAGATGCTATTTTCATGCATATGCTCAAGTTTAGTTCAATTCTGTCCATTTTTCACGGTTATTCGACAGAATAACGTAAATGATCATTTTATCGCTTAACATGCATTCCGACGCTATTCTAATGCATTTGCTCGAGTTTAGTTCAAATCTGTCCATTTTTCACGGTTTATGACAGAATTACGTAAATGATCATTTTATAGCTTAGCATGCATTCCGACGCTATTTTCATGCATTTGCTCGAGTTTAGTTCAATTCTGTCCATTTTTCATGGTTTTTCGACAGAATAACGTAAATGTGCATTTAACGCTTAACATGCATTCCGACGCTATTTTCATGCATTTGCTCGAGTTTAGTTCAATTATGTCCATTTTTCACGGATTTTCGTCAATATAACGTAAATGAGCATTTTATCGCTTACCATGCATTCCGACGTTATTTTCATGCATTTGCTCGAGTTTAGTCCAATTCTGTCCATTTTTCACGGATTTTTGTCAAAATAACGTAAAAGATCATTTTATCGCTTAACATGCATTCCGACGCTATTTTCATGCATTTGCTCGAGTTTAGTTCAATTCTGTCCATTTTTCACGTTTTTTCGACAGAATAACGTAAATGATCATTTTATCGCTTAACATTCATTACGACGCTATTTTCATTCATTAGTTCGAGTTTAGTTCAATTCTGTTCATTTTTCACGGATTTTCGTCAAAATAACGTAATTGTACATTTTTTTCGCTTTACATGCATTCGGACGCTATTTTCATGCATTTGCTCGAGTTTAGTTCAATTCTGTCCATTTATCTCGGTTTTTCAACAGAATAACGTAAATGTGCATTTTATCGCTTAACATGCATTCCGACGCTATTTTCATGCATTTGCTCGAGTTTAGTTCAATTCTGTCCATTTTTCACGGATTATCGTCAAAATAACGTAAATGTTAAATTTTTTCGCTTTACATGCATTCAGATGCTATTTTCATTCATTTGCTCGAATTTAGTTCAATTCTGTCCATTTATCACGGTTTTTTAACAGAATAACGTAAATGTGCATTTTATCACTTAACATGCATTCCGACGCTATTTTAATGCATTTGATCGAGTTCAGTTCAATTATGTCCATTTTTCACGGATTTTCGTCAATATAACGTAAATGAGCATTTTATCGCTTACCATGCATTCCGACGTTATTTTCATGCATTTGCTCGAGTTTAGTCCAATTCTGTCCATTTTTCACGGATTTTTGTCAAAATAACGTAAATGATCATTTTATCGCTTAACATGCATTCCGACGCTATTTTCATGCATTTGCTCGAGTTTAGTTCAATTCTGTCCATTTTTCACGTTTTTTCGACAGAATAACGTAAATGATCATTTTATCGCTTAACATTCATTACGACGTAATTTTCATGCATTAGTTCGAGTTTAGTTCAATTCTGTTCATTTTTCACGGATTTTCGTCAAAATAACGTAAATGTACATTTTTTTCGCTTTACATGCATTCGGACGCTATTTTCATGCATTTGCTCGAGTTTAGTTCAATTCTGTCCATTTATCTCGGTTTTTCAACAGAATAACGTAAATGTGCATTTTATCGCTTAACATGCATTCCGACGCTATTTTCATGCATTTGCTCGAGTTTAGTTCAATTCTGTCCATTTTTCACGGATTATCGTCAAAATAACGTAAATGTTAAATTTTTTCGCTTTACATGCATTCAGATGCTATTTTCATTCATTTGCTCGAATTTAGTTCAATTCTGTCCATTTATCACGGTTTTTCAACAGAATAACGTAAATGTGCATTTTATCACTTAACATGCATTCCGACGTTATTTTCATGCATTTGCTCGAGTTTAGTTCAATTCTGTCCATTTTTCACGGATTTTTGTCAAAATAACGTAAATGATCATTTTATCGCTTAACATGCATCCCGACGCTATTTTCATGCATTTGCTCGAGTTTAGTTTAATTCTGTCCATTTTTCACGGATTTTCGTCAAAATAACGTAAATGTTAAATTTTTTTGCTTTACATGCATTCAGATGCTATTTTCATGCATATGCTCGAGTTTAGTTCAATTCTGTCCATTTTTCACGATTATTCGACAGAATAACGTAAATGATCATTTTATCGCTTAACATGCATTCCGACGCTATTTTCATGCATTAGTTCGAGTTTAGTTCAATTCTGTTCATTTTTCACGGATTTTCGTCAAAATAACGTAAATGTACATTTTTTTCGCTTTACATGCATTCGGACGCTATTTTCATGCATTTGCTCGAGTTTAGTTCAATTCTGTCCATTTATCTCGGTTTTTCAACAGAATAACGTAAATGTGCATTTTATCACATAACATGCATTCCGACGTTATTTTCATGCATTTGCTCGAGTTTAGATCAATTCTGTCCATTTTTCACGGATTATTGTCAAAATAACGTAAATGATCATTTTATCGCTTAACATGCATCCCGACGCTATTTTCATGCATTTGCTCGAGTTTAGTTTAATTCTGTCCATTTTTCACGGATTTTCGTCAAAATAACGTAAATGTTAAATTTTTTTGCTTTACATGCATTCAGATGCTATTTTCATGCATATGCTCGAGTTTAGTTCAATTCTGTCCATTTTTCACGGTTATTCGACAGAATAACGTAAATGATCATTTTATCGCTTAACATGCATTCCGACGCTATTCTAATGCATTTGCTCGAGTTTAGTTCAAATCTGTCCATTTTTCACGGTTTATGACAGAATTACGTAAATGATCATTTTATAGCTTAGCATGCATTCCGACGCTATTTTCATGCATTTGCCTCGAGTTTAATTCAATTCTGTCCATTTTTCATGGTTTTTCGACAGAATAACGTAAATGTGCATTTAACGCTTAACATGCATTTCGACGCTATTTTCATGCATTTGCTCGAGTTTAGTTCAATTCTGTCCATTTTTCACGGATTTTCGTCAAAATAACGTAAACGTTAAATTTTTTCGCTTTACATGCATTCAGATGCTATATTCATTCATTTGCTCGAATTTAGTTCAATTCTGTCCATTTATCACGGTTTTTCAACAGAAAAACGTAAATGTGCATTTTATCACTTAACATGCATTCCGACGCTATTTTAATGCATTTGATCGAGTTCAGTTCAATTATGTCCATTTTTCACGGATTTTCGTCAATATAACGTAAATGAGCATTTTATCGCTTACCATGCATTCCGACGTTATTTTCATGCATTTGCTCGAGTTTAGATCAATTCTGTCCATTTTTCACGGATTTTTGTCAAAATAACGTAAATGATCATTTTATCGCTTAACATGCATTCCGACGCTATTTTCATGCATTTGCTCGAGTTTAGTTCAATTCTGTCCATTTTTCACGATTTTTCGAAAGAATAACGTAAATGATCATTTTATCGCTTAACATGCATTACGACGCTATTTTCATGCATTAGCTCGAGTTTAGTTATATTCTGTTCATTTTTCGCGGATATCCGTCAAAATAACGTAAATGTACATTTTTTTCGCTTTACATGCATTCGGACGCTATTTTCATGCATTTGCTCGAGTTTAGTTCAATTCTGTCCATTTATCTCGGTTTTTCAACAGAATAACGTAAATGTGCATTTTATCGCTTAACATGCATTCCGACGCTATTTTCATGCATTTGCTCGAGTTTAGTTCAATTCTGTCCATTTTTTACGGATTTTTGTCAAAATAACGTAAATGATCATTTTATCGCTCAACATGCATTCCGACGATATTTTCATGCATTTGCTCGAGTTTAGTTCAATTCTGTCCATTTTTTACGGATTTTTGTCAAAATAACGTAAATGATCATTTTATCGCTCAACATGCATTGCGACGCTATTTTCATGCATTTGCTCGAGTTTAGTTCAATTATGTCCATTTTTCACGTTCTTTCAACAGAATAACGTAAATGATCATTTTATCGCTTAACATTCATTACGACGCTATTTTCATGCATTAGTTCGAGTTTAGTTCAATTCTGTTCATTTTTCACGGATTTTCGTCAAAATAACGTAAATGTACATTTTGTTTCGCTTTACATGCATTCGGACGCTATTTTCATGCATTTGCTCGAGTTTAGTTCAATTCTGTCCATTTATCTCGGTTTTTCAACAGAATAACGTAAATGTGCATTTTATCGCTTAACATGCATTACGACGCTATTTTCATGCATTTGCTCGAGTTTAGTTCAATTCTGTCCATTTTTCACGGATTTTCGTCAAAATAACGTAAATGTTAAATTTTTTCGCTTTACATGCATTCAGATGCTATTTTCATTCATTTGCTCGAATTTAGTTCAATTCTGTCCATTTATCACGGTTTTTCAACAGAATAACGTAAATGTGCATTTTATCACTTAACATGCATTCCGACGCTATTTTCATGCATTTGCTCGAGTTTAGTTCAATTCTGTCCATTTACACGATTTTTCAACAGAATAACGTAAATTTGCATTTTATCGCTTAACATGCATTCCGACGCTATTTTCATGCATTTGCTCGAGTTTAGTTCAATTATGTCAATTTTTCACGGATTTTCGTCAAAATAACGTAAATGATAATTTTATCGCTTAGCATGCATTCCGACGCTATTTTAATGCATTTGATCGAGTTCATTTCAATTATGTCCATTTTTCACGGATTTTCGTCAATATAACGTAAATGATCATTTTATCGCTTACCATGCATTCCGACGTTATTTTCATGCAATTGCTCGAGTTTAGTTCAATTCTGTCCATTTTTCACGGATTTTTGTCAAAATAACGTAAATGATCATTTTATCGCTTAACATGCATTCCGACGCTATTTTCATGCATTTGCTCGAGTTTAGTTCAATTCTGTCTATTTTTCACGTTTTTTCGACAGAATAACGTAAATGATCATTTTATCGCTTAACATTCATTACGACGCTATTTTCATGCATTAGTTCGAGTTTAGTTCAATTCTGTTCATTTTTCACGGATTTTCGTCAAAATAACGTAAATGTACATTTTTTTCGCTTTACATGCATTCGGACGCTATTTTCATGCATTTGCTCGAGTTTAGTTCAATTCTGTCCATTTTTCACGGATTTTCGACAGAATAACGTAAATGATAAATTTATCGCTTAACATGCATTACGACGCTATTTTCATGCATTTGCTCGAGTTTAGTTCAATTCTGTCCATTTTTCATTGTTATTCGACAGAATAACGTAAATGTGCATTTTATCGCTTAACATGCAATCCGACGCTATTTTCATGCATTTGCTAAAGTTTAGTTCAATTCTGTCCATTTTTTAACGGTTTTTTGACAGAATAACGTAAATGATCATTTTATCGCTTAACATTCATTACGACGCTATTTTCATGCATTAGTTCGAGTTTAGTTCAATTCTTTTCATTTTTCACGGATTTTTGTCAAAATAACGTAAATGATCATTTTATCGCTTACCATGCATTCCGACACTATTTTCATCCATTTGCTCGAGTTTAGTTCAATTCTGTCCATTTTTCACGGTTTTTCGACAGAATAACGTAAATGATAATTTTATCGCTTAACATGCATTACGACGCTATTTTCATGCATTAGCTCGAGTTTAGTTCAATTCTGTCCATTTTTCACGGTTTTTGACAGAATTACGTAAATGATCATTTTATCGCTTAACATGCATTCCAACGTTATTTTCATGCATTTGCTCGAGTTTAGTTCAATTCTGTCCCTTTTTCACGGATTTTTGTCAATATAACGTAAATGATCATTTTATCGCTTATCATGCATTCCGACGTTATTTTCATGCATTTGCTCGAGTTTAGTTCAATTCTGTCCCTTTTTCACGGATTTTTGTCAATATAACGTAAATGATCATTTTATCGCTTATCATGCATTCCGACGCTATTTTCATGCATTTGCTCGAGTTTAGTTCAATTCTGTCCATTTTTCACGGTTTTTGACAGAATTACGTAAATGATCATTTTATCGCTTAACATGCATTACGACGCTATTTTCATGCATTAGCTCAAGATTAGTTCAATTCTGTCCCTTTTTCACGGATTTTTGTCAAAATAACGTAAATGATCATTTTATCGCTTATCATGCATTCCGACGCTATTTTCATGCATTTGCTCGAGTTTAGTTCAATTCTGTCCATTTTTCACGGTTTTTCGACAGAATAACGTAAATGAACATTTTATCGCTTAACATGCATTACTACGCTATTTTCATGCATTAGCTCGAGTATAGTTCAATTCTGTTCATTTTTCACGGATTTTCGTCAAAATAACGTAAATGTACATTTTTTTCGCTTTACATGCATTCAGACGCTATTTTCATGCATTTGCCCGAATTTAGTTCAATTCTGTCAATTTATCACGATTTTTCAACAGAATAACGTAAATGTGCATTTTATCGCTTAACAAGGATACCGACGCTATTTTCATGCATTTTCTCGAGTTTAGTTCAATTCTGTCCATATTTCATGATTTTTCGACAGAATAACGTAAATGTGCATTTTATCGCTTAACATGCATTCCGACGCTATTTTCATGCATTTGCTCGAGTTTAGTTCAATTCTGTCCATTTTTCACGGATTTTTGTCAAAATAACGTAAATGATCATTTTATCGCTTAACATGCATTCCGACGCTATTTTCATGCATTTGCTCGAGTTTAGTTCAATTCTGTCCATTTTTTACGGATTTTCGTCAAAATAACGTAAATGTACATTTTTTTCGCTTTACATGCATTCGGACGCTATTTTCATGCATTTGCTCGAGTTTAGTACAATTCTGTCCATTTTTCACGGATTTTCGACAGAATAACGTAAATGATCATTTTATCGCTTAACATGCATTACGACGCTATTTTCATTCATTTGCTCGAGTTTAGTTCAATTCTGTCCATTTTTCATGGTTTTTCGACAGAATAACGTAAATGTGCATTTTATCGCTTAACATGCAATCCGACGCTATTTTCATGCATTTGCTCGAGTTTAGTTCAATTCTGTCCATTTTTCACGGTTTTTCGACAGAATAACGTAAATGATCATTTTATCGCTTAACATGCATTCCGACGTTATTTTCATGCATTTGCTCGAGTTCAGTTCAATTCTGTCCATTTTTCACGGATTTTTGTCAAAATAACGTAAATGATCATTTTATCGCTTATCATGCATTCCGACTCTATTTTCATGCATTTGCTCGAGTTTAGTTCAATTCTGTCCATTTTTCACGGTTTTTCGACAGAATAACGTTAATGATCATTTTATCGCTTAACATGCATTACGACGCTATTTTCATGCATTAGCTCGAGTTTAGTTCAATTCTGTCCATTTTTCAAGGTTTTTCGACAGAATAACGTAAATGATCATTTTATCGCTTAACATGCATTCCGACGCTATTCTCATGCATTTGCTCGAGTTTAGTTCAATTCTGTCCATTTTTCACGGTTTTTGACAGAATTACGTAAATGATCATTTTATCGCTTAACATGCATTACGACGCTATTTTCATGCATTAGCTCAAGTTTAGTTCAATTCTGTCCATTTTTCACGGTTTTTCGACAGAATAACGTAAATGAACATTTTATCGCTTAACATGCATTCCGACGCTATTTTCATGCATTTGCTCGAGTTTAGTTCAATTCTGTCCATTTTTCACGGATATTCGTCAAAATAACGTAAATGATAATTTTATCGCTTAACATGCATTCCGACGCTATTTTCATGCATTTGCTCGAGTTTAGTTCAATTCTGTCCTTTTTTCACGGATTTTTGTCAAAATAACGTAAATGATCATTTTATCGCTTAACATGCATACCGTCGCTATTTTCATGCATTTGCTCGAGTTTAGTTTAATTCTGTCCATTTTTCACGGATTTTCGTCAAAATTAAGTAAATGATAATTTTATCGCTTAACATGCATTCCGACGCTATTTTAATGCTTTTGATCGAGTTCAGTTCAATTCTCTCCATTTTTCACGGATTTTCGTCAATATAACGTAAATAATCATTTTATCGCTTACCATGCATTCCGACGTTATTTTCATGCATTTGCTCGAGTTTAGTTCAATTCTGTCCATTTTTCACGGATTTTTGTCAAAATAACGTAAATGATCATTTTATCGCTCAACATGCATTCCGACGCTATTTTCATGCATTTGCTCGAGTTTAGTTCAATTATGTCCATTTTTCACGGATTTTCGTCCAAATAACGTAAATGATAATTTTATCGCTTAACATGCATTCCGACGCTATTTTCATGCATTTGCTCGAGTTTAGTTCAATTCTGTCCATTTTTCACGGATTTTTGTCAAAATAACGTAAATGATCATTTTATCGCTTAACGTGCATTCCGACGCAATTTTCATGCATTTGCTCGAGTTTAGTTCAATTCTGTCCATTTTTCACGGATTTTCGTCAAAATAACGTAAATGTAAAATTTTTTCGCTTTACATGCATTCAGATGCTATTTTCATGCATTTGCTCGAGTTTAGTTCAATTCTGTCCATTTTTCACAGTTATTCGACAGAATAACGTAAATGATCATTTTATCGCTTAACATGCATTCCGACGTTATTTTCATGCATTTGCTCGAGTTCAGTTCAATTCTGTCCATTTTTCACGGATTTTTGTCAAAATAACGTAAATGATCATTTTATCGCTTATCATGCATTCCGACTCTATTTTCATGCATTTGCTCGAGTTTAGTTCAATTCTGTCCATTTTTCACGGTTTTTCGACAGAATAACGTTAATGATCATTTTATCGCTTAACATGCATTACGACGCTATTTTCATGCATTAGCTCGAGTTTAGTTCAATTCTGTCCATTTTTCAAGGTTTTTCGACAGAATAACGTAAATGATCATTTTATCGCTTAACATGCATTCCGACGCTATTCTCATGCATTTGCTCGAGTTTAGTTCAATTCTGTCCATTTTTCACGGTTTTTGACAGAATTACGTAAATGATCATTTTATCGCTTAACATGCATTACGACGCTATTTTCATGCATTAGCTCAAGTTTAGTTCAATTCTGTCCATTTTTCACGGTTTTTCGACAGAATAACGTAAATGAACATTTTATCGCTTAACATGCATTCCGACGCTATTTTCATGCATTTGCTCGAGTTTAGTTCAATTCTGTCCATTTTTCACGGATATTCGTCAAAATAACGTAAATGATAATTTTATCGCTTAACATGCATTCCGACGCTATTTTCATGCATTTGCTCGAGTTTAGTTCAATTCTGTCCTTTTTTCACGGATTTTTGTCAAAATAACGTAAATGATCATTTTATCGCTTAACATGCATACCGTCGCTATTTTCATGCATTTGCTCGAGTTTAGTTTAATTCTGTCCATTTTTCACGGATTTTCGTCAAAATTAAGTAAATGATAATTTTATCGCTTAACATGCATTCCGACGCTATTTTAATGCTTTTGATCGAGTTCAGTTCAATTCTCTCCATTTTTCACGGATTTTCGTCAATATAACGTAAATAATCATTTTATCGCTTACCATGCATTCCGACGTTATTTTCATGCATTTGCTCGAGTTTAGTTCAATTCTGTCCATTTTTCACGGATTTTTGTCAAAATAACGTAAATGATCATTTTATCGCTCAACATGCATTCCGACGCTATTTTCATGCATTTGCTCGAGTTTAGTTCAATTATGTCCATTTTTCACGGATTTTCGTCCAAATAACGTAAATGATAATTTTATCGCTTAACATGTGTGACGTCCCCGTCTAAAATTTTAACCTTTAATAACAATTAAATAAAATCAGGGATTCGTTCGTATAATAACCTGGAGCAAGATTGATCACAAGACAAGTATAAAATGTATCCAATAGCAAATAAGTACATATATAACAAATATAACATACCTTTAAAATAAAGCATTACAGCAGTTAATCATCCGAAATTGTAATGCAGAAAAACCTACAAAAATATATAAAAATAAATAATATTATTAATAAATATCATAAATAAATAACCAATAATATTAAGTAGGAATAAGGAAATAGGCTTAGTTCACTTTATTGTAATAAAAACGCACGTAAAATAAGCAGTACAGCGTGAGAATGGTATATGGAAGCTCCTAGAACATTCTGGAAAATTCTGGAATATTCTCGAACATTCTAGAAGCTTCGACAAGGAACGACATTAGAAACTTCTAGAATCTTCTAGAAGGATCTGGAAGGCTGGAGAAGATTCTACCGAACACGTCATCAGTCAAGACTCTGCATGCGGAACAACAAGTCGGGACTTCACCGCCAAGCTGAGTCACTCTCTGTAATCTTATCTCGAAGACACCAAGACTCCAGGCTCACCGCAGCACAACGCCGCTATCTTATCTTAGACGATAGCAAGGAGAGACTTTGCTCGACAACAACTCCGAGCTAAGCCGCTATCGCTATGACTAGGAGACAGAGCCTTTGACATCGAACAAGGGAAGCCGCCGCGAAGTCAACAGGTATGACTCAACAATGCCTTCAAGACCGAGAGAGCCAGAGAGAGAGCCAGTCAACAGTGGACCGCCAAGCTTGCAACACAGAAGAGAGGAACATCATATAACGCTAGATCGAAGCATTATTAACGTGAAAAGACTCTGAAACGCACGGTGCATTACAGGCTTGTGCTTCCTTATCCACAAACAACGAGCCAAGACTTCTCTGCCAAGATGAGTCACATACCACCGAGATTCTACTGTCAACGCAACGCAACGCAACACTGCTATCTTATCTTAGGCGATAGCAAGGCGAGACTCTGCTCGACAACAACTCCGAGCTAAGCCGCTATCGCTATGACTAAGAGACAGAGGCTTTGGTCACAGAGGAGTATGAAGTTAGATATCACAATCTATCGGCGACACTCAGGCGAGGCTCCGTCATCAACATCATCACTGCAAGGAGCTACTTACTATCTACAAGGGAAGCCGCTATCACTGTGACTCAAAGCCTGAAGCCTTTCTCATCACTATCTACAGGGCGACGCGACGTCGAGACACTATTATATCCATGGGAAGCAGATAACAAAAAGGAAGCCAGGCTTCGCCAAGCGATACTGCAATCTCACCACAACACAGCAGATACGAACGAGACTTTGCCACTCAGCTATCTCACTTCTGAGAATTGGAGGCATGGGACTTCACCAAGTCTCCGGTCCCACGCTCAGAGAACAAGGGAGCTGACGCAAGCTGACGCAAGCATCCCCACCGGACAACACTCTCCCACTACAACCAAGCCCCAGAGAGCAGCAGAACAACGAGTCAGTCAACGACGAACATCCAACCTAATAACTCAAAGCACTTTTACCATTGTAAATCATTGCGTACAAAAGACTCTAACTCCGAGCGGTTGTAACACACGAAGTCCAGTCGAGCGACTTGTACGTTAACTCACTAAAGTAAAGCAATCGTATACTATTCTTTTACTGTGCGGTCTCGTTTATTACATTAAACCATACGCGTCGAGAATTATAATAGATTTATTCGTCCCTTTACCTTACTGTTTTATTTGAATCGTATGTACTTTCACTTTAATAAATACTACTAGTTTCTCTGATTTTTACCAAGTGTCTCAATTCAGTGAAGTGCATCTCGATTTCTTACCTTACCAATTCCACATCAAGAAATAAAGAATATAATAAATCTTCCAACTCCTGTTCTCCGACGGCGTCATTCAATTTTCTTTCTAGTAACTACTACTACTACTACGTGGGATCGACGATCATCCTGACATATAGGGAATCGCATATATCTTCCAATTCCTAAATACCTCTACTCCGGTGAGTGCTTGAGATCACGACAAATATATTTTATTTTATCCAAGTCAAGTTCATTACGTGCTCTCATCCCCGGCTATACTCGGTGAATGCAGGGTGGCCAAAATAGAGAGCTTTGTTAGACAGGTTTCATTAATAATTGCTACAGTATTAACCTATAAATATTATACACTAGCATCATATTATTTTTATTTTTTTTTATTTGTTATCTAACCTGGACGTAACATAAATTTGGTGGCAGCGGTGGGATACGCAAACGTTTTGAACTTGTCTACTGATTCATTGTATTAATCCGTTTCTTTCAGATAATATTATTTTACTATTTAATCATTTTTGAATTTTACTATTTTTTAAACTTAGTTATATACTTCCATTTAACATATGTACTACTCTACTATTATTTTATACGCATTATTATATTTTATTTTATACTTATTTTTCCAGTATTGCTTACCGTATATATATACAATTTAGATATTCTATAAGACATTACTATATTACATATTGCTATATTCACTGACTTCAACTCACCGATTTTAATTTACTATTTTTGCAATTACCATTTATTACCTACGATTCTACTTATACCACATTCATACATTTACTAACTTTATATTATTAGCTTACATATTCCAATTTTTATACCTTTTATATACATACTATATTTTATTTGCATTGATCGTATACATATTCGATTGAACTATTTTTATAATTATACTATATACTTTTCTACATATTATTATTTTATGATTGACTATATTCACTGTATTCACTGTGTCCCATAATAAACAATTATTTTCAGCTTTAATACTAGTGCTAGCTAATATTTCGTAAATAGTTAACGTGTTCATGCGCCCGCGAAGACCCAAAGACCCTGTGTCCGACGCATTCTTATACGACGAGGAACCGGTCGAAGAACCGGCCGAGGAAATTGAAATCATAACCCCTCCGTATTATTGCCATCGCGGTATAAGCTTTGTGCACGAAACGGGAAGAACAGCTTTGTGTGTAAGCTGCTTTTACACTGTACTTCTAGAGAAACCGTCAGGTTGGATCAGACTACGGGCGCATCAATTAACTATTGGTCCACCAATTAGAATTAAGTGTGATCTCTGTGACAATAGCGTCTGCGAGTATCGAGACGGAGATCATTGTACACCGTGTACCATTAAATTTGTTCAATATTTGAGTCGACACGGAATCCCTGATTTAGACGACCGTGTTCTATCGATAGAAGTCGAGGAAACTGTAGAAACATTATTGTAAACGACATCATAAGGAAATCGGGATATAAGACTATTTAATGTGTCCGTACACACACAGCAATTCTATTTTTAATTTATACCAAGATTCCGAACTACCAGACGAACCAGAGATAGTACCTCCTTATTTTTGCCATTACGGTTCTGGTTATAGTCATACTACAATACCCGCCATCATTTGCACCGCGTGCTATGCTAATTTAATCTACGAGAAGTCTGACGAGTGGTCCTTAATTAGATTCCATCAACTTTCCATTAGAAAAACTATCCACATTATTTGCAACCGTTGTAATAAGAATCTACATAAACCTCGCGAAGGTTACCGTTGCCGCACTTGCACAAATAAATTCACTGAATATTTAATTGAACACGGCAACCCGAGATTTCGAGAAGGCGAAAACGCGATATTAGTAGAGTCCGAAAAGATCGTGAAAACAGAACTTTATTGAGATGGCTCATTCAACTAGATCGCACGGCTCCATTCCGAAAGAAGCAGAGACAGAGTTAAGACAAAAGACTTCAGAAGATCGCGATAAACAAACGCGGGAACCATCAAAAACATCGAGCCGCGAACGCGTTAGCGACAGTATCGACGCGAATTCTCTATTCCAAGTCCTTTCGCAAATTCAAAATGAGCTTCACCAATTGCGCAAATTACCGGATCATGTGAACGCCCTAGAACAAAGGATGAACGAAGCATCGCGAGCCGCGTCAGTGTATGAAGAAGATCGTGATATACCAATACCCGACGAGCAACCTTTACCCGTACCAACCCTTAAATTAAAAGACGTCGTCGCTAATATTCCATCCTATAACGGGTACAATATATCGATTTTTCAATTCGCACGAGCATGCGAACGGGCACGAAACTTACTATCCTCTGTACAAGAACCGCAACTGGTTCAATTTATAATCACTAAGTTAGAAGCCGACGCATACCAGGTTATCGAAGGCAGTATATATACGCGTGTTGTAGATATTTTAGATAAGTTAAAAGCAATCTTTGCCCCTAATAAATCCATAGCCCAATATAGAGGCGAACTAGCCAACACGTATAAACTACCGGGCGAAACTATCCTTCACTACGCAGGAAAAATAAAAGATTTAAAATCCGCAATCTTAGACGGTAACCGGCGTCAAGGGAAGGGCATGAAACGATCTTTCGCGGATGAAATTGACGAAGAAGTTTTAGAAGCATTTATCAACGGGCTCCCATCGAATATTATTACGCGAATGGAACATCGGAGTATCACAAATCTGGATGAGGCTATCGAATGGGCGGTAAAGATATCAAATAATTTAGAAGCCGAAAAAGCGCACGAACGGTCAAATACACAGAAAGCAAATTTCATTATACGTTCAGACGCCTACAGTTCCAAACCCCCTGACAAAGAAAAGGAGCAACCGAAGTCCATTCTCCGGAATCCAAACTTTCAAGCCCCGAAACCTTGGATAAGGCCATTAATTCCAGGAGTCCCAGGTCCTAACTCCCCCGATGTTTGCAGATACTGCAAGTACCCAGGTCATAGTTTGAATGAGTGTAGGAAACTCGCATTTAGAAATACCATTACTCAACAGAATGCGGGAAACGAGAAAAATCTCCCGGTAGCGAGCGCGGCACGGGAGACTACTCAAACAAGCGCGCACCCGATCACCATTACGGAGGTTACGGACGGTTGAGAGATGATAAGAAACAAAATTCAACTCAAGACGCGACAATAGTCGTAGCAAATCTACAGAGTCCTCCTCCCATTTCGCGAATTATTTTAACGAATGAATTCTTAGATAAAACCTGCGACTTTATGGTAGACACGGGCTCTGCAGTAAACCTTTTAAAGATATCAAAACTATATAACCTTATTATCAATGTTAAAGAAAGACTAACGCTACGCGGAATCACGAGAATCCCTTTGAGAACACTCGGATCCGTAACTTTTAATATATTAAATAGAGATACTAAATTCCATATTATTGCGGACGATGTTCCCATCCCATGTGAGGGAATAATCGGGTCGGAATTTTTAAAGCTTAACAATGCAACACTCAATTATAAAGATAAAACTTTAATAGTAGGAGAAATGACAATACCATTCTATGAAGACATAGAAGTAACAATTCCGCCTAGGACGGCTATACCAATTTCGTTTAACGTAACCAATCCAGAAAGCACAGACGGTTATGTACCAGTTTATGAATCCAGCGGATTATATACGGGAGGGGCGCTAGTAACCAATTCAAAAGGTAAAGGATATATGAAAATATATAACGTCTCCGAGGATGACCAAGTAGTTATATTAAAGCCGATACGCCTTTTAGAATACGACCTGGCAAACACGCAGAACCTTCCCCTTCACTCTGACTTCACTGAATTTCTCACTGAATCCACTGAATTTTCCACTGAATCCACTGAATTTCTCACTGAATCCACTGATTTAAAGTCTATTGACTCCACTGAATCAACTGAATCTCCCAAATCCACTGAATTTCTCACTGAATCCACTGATTTAAAGTCTATTGACTCCACTGAATCCACTGAATCTCCCAAATCCACTGAATTTCTCACTGAACCCATTGACTTATGTACCACTGAATTTACAAAATCCGCTGAATCCACTGAGTCCCAAAACCAAACTCAATGCTATCACACTGCATTATATAGAGACGTACCAAAGCCAAATCGATACGTTATTTTAAAAGAACTAATTAACACCGAACATCTAAATGAAGAGGAGGTAGAACACGTTAGGGATATATTAACTAAAAACATAGACTGCTTTCACTTACCGGGCGATAAACTAAGATCAGCTTGTAACATATCGCACACGATACCAACCACGGACGACATCCCGACACACGTGAAGCAATACCGATATCCCCCGATTCATAGAGAAGAGATACAAAAACAAGTTAGCAAATTATTAAAAGACGAGATAATAAAGCCATCTAGCTCCCCTTATAACTCGCCCTTATGGATCGTTCCAAAAAAATTAACTGCTAACGGAGAAAAGAAATGGCGCATGGTCATTGACTATAGGAAACTAAACGAGAAAACGATAGGAGACGCTTACCCATTACCAAATATTAACGAGATATTAGACCAATTAGGAAGCGCAAAGTATTTCTCAATATTCGACCTAGCACAAGGCTTTCACCAAATACCTATGGACGAGAAAGATACGCCAAAAACTGCGTTCACAACCCCTTATGGACACTACGAATACTTGAGAATGCCATTCGGACTTAAAAACGCGCCAGCTACATTCCAGCGCGTTATGGATAACGTATTAACAGGATTACAGGGAATAGAACTGTTCGTGTACCTTGACGATATTGTAGTATACGCGCGATCCTTAGAAGAACATAAAATAAAGATTTCAAGATTAATGGATAGACTACGAAACGCAAACCTATTACTGCAACCAGAGAAATGCCAATTTTTAAGACATGAAGTCGCGTATTTAGGGCACATAATAGGTTCTGACGGAGTAAGACCGGACCCTGACAAAATTAAAGCCGTAAAGAATTTTCCTATACTAAAGTCACCAAAAGCGATTAAACAATTCCTTGGACTAACAGGATATTATAGACGTTTTATTGAAAACTTCTCAAAAATCGCAAAACCCCTCACAGATCTCTTAAAAAAGGACAAAGATTTTATTTGGACTAAATTACAAGAAGAATCATTCAACACTCTCAGGAACGAATTGTGCAAAGCCCCTATTCTCCAGTACCCAGATTTTGACAAAACTTTTATACTAACCACAGATGCATGCGGATACGCGATTGGAGGAGTGCTGAGTCAAGAACATTCCGGAAAAGATTTACCTGTTTCTTTTACATCCAGGGTACTCAACGAAGCAGAAGCGAGATATTCAACAATCGAGAAGGAGTGTTTAGCCATCGTATACGCTGTCAGCTACTTCCGGCACTACCTGTACGGAAGGAACTTTTCTATCATCACTGACCACAAGCCCTTGGTGTGGCTTCATTCGATCAAGGATCCAAGTTCCCGCCTTTGGAAATGGAGGCTAAAGCTTTCCGAGTACGACTATACAATACAATATAGATCGGGAAAGACTAACGTAGTAGCCGACGCTTTGTCTAGAAATCCACCAGACGCGTCCTTCCTATTTAATACCTTTGATGAAAGCTCAAACGAATCCCTCTTCACAAATAGAGGAACTACGAGACAAACCGACATACAATCTCCCACGACTATACAAGCCATCGACGAAGAAACTGCTATAACACCACCCATCGCGATCCATGACAATGAAAATTCAGACATAGAACAGCAACACGAACCAATGGATTCAGACAGTGAAGATAGTCAATCGAGTGACGACTCCATACCAGTAGAATCATTCTCTGACGATGAAAATGAGCCTTTTCTCACTAACACGTCAAATTTTGATAGAACCTTACGAATTAATGAGACTAGAGATCCTCTCTTAAAGAGAAAGGACAACCATTTAATTTTCATATACTTAAACGGTACACCATTCGATAAAGGAGCAAAAGACTACAGTAAAATCAATAAATTGCCTATCTATGATAACTTAACTTTGGAAAGAGCAAACGTACAAATAATTAAGAATCACACTTTAATTTCCATCCCTATAAAATTGAATGGCCAAACTCTCATAGAAACCGACGGAATAACAAATAGCATAAGATCCCTATTAGACGTAATAGAGGAATTAAAATTAAGTTCGATTAGTATAGCCCAGACAGATTATTATGATAATATCTCTTGGAATTTCATGTTTAAAACTTTGAAAAGATACCTTAACAATAAACCAATAATACTAACTATCTGCCAGTCTTTAATTAGATGCCCGGAAATTAACGAACGAGAAAATATTATAATTGAGAAACACGCGACTAAGATAGGAGGCCATAAAGGCGTAAGTAAAACATATAATAGAATCAGACAAGACTTTTACTGGTCCACTATGAAGAAGGATATCCAAGAGTATATAAGAAACTGTAGAGATTGCCTGATAAAGAAATTAACTAGAGTAAAGACCAAACAACCAATGATCATAACTGATACACCCAAAGTAGCTTTTGAAAAAATTTCTATGGACGTAGTTGGCCCTCTGCCAACCACAATTCAATTTAACACTTATATATTAACGATACAAGATCTATTAACCAAATATTCCATAGCAGCACCTATGCAAACAGCAGATTCTCTTGCAATAGCGGAAGCATTAATAAAAAATTTCATTTGCATTTATGGCGCCCCGAAAGCCATACTAACCGACCAAGCCCCCACCTTTTTCACTTCCTTAATGAAGATCATAGCCTCGTATTTCAAAATTAAACAATATAGAACTACCGCGTACCACCCTCAATCCAACGGTTCCATTGAGAGATCCCATCATGTCCTAACAGAATACCTAAAAATGTTCACAAGTAACAATCAAGAATGGGACGAGAATCTCCCCGCCGCTATGTTTTCATACAACACCTCTGTTCATGAAGGCACTAGCTATACCCCGTACACGCTTGTCTTTGGGAGAATACCTAGAATGCCTTCATCCTTCATAATTCCCGACACACAATTTGAACAACCCTACCAAGACTATCTAACAAATTTATTCGATACTCTGAAAAGCTCACAAGAAATGGCCAGAGGGAATCTTATAAGATCAAAAGAAAGAAGTAAAAATTATTATGACCGTAAAATAAATGCAAAGAAATTCAAAACCGGAGACAGGGTATATTTGATTAAAGAACCAATTAAAGGCAAATTGGGCGACCAATATTCAGGCCCATATCGAATCTTAGAAGTCATGCCTAAGAACAATATCAAAATAAATTATAAAGGAAAACCTCGGGTAGTCCATGCCGACAAATTAAAAATAGTGAAAACCGGCATCGGGTAAATCAGAAAGATCGAGAAGTCAGTAAACCATGTAATGGCTACTCAACTTTTCGATTCTCGGATAACGTAATTAAAGACATACATATATCTTAGATAATAAGGAATTATACTAACTAACTTGTCTATCCGTAGGAAATCATCCTCGTAATAGTAGCATCGACCTTGCTCCAGGACGCCAAAGCAATAGTAGCTTACGATTGTGGAGGAACGTATCTCAATGTTACCACCGTCTCTCTACTGCGCCCAGGAGAATGTGATCTAGAAATAGAAACACCGACAAACATTAGTACGTACATACAATTACTGCAATTGTCCAGCTACACTCACACTGAGGTAATGCAATGTAAAGTGGAAATATTTCGCACCATATATTATTGTGGAATGCATTCGCACATATCGGCGGTGCATAATGGTCAAGCGAATTATCTCCAAGAAACATCTAGGAGTAGGTGCATACAAATGCATAAGGAAGGATTGTTAAAAATAGGAACGCAGGACGTTATAGACGGCCTTAAGCCAAATCGAACGTACTATAGGAGCATTACCTTGGCTGGGAGAGTAAGCGTAGATGGAACTTGCAAAGGAGTACAGTACTCCGATTATTATGGAACCTGGGACGATGTTATCGTACAGGCGAGCGTAAAAATTTCATTGAGGACATCGTACGTCCCCGTAAAGCTAAATTCAGGTAAAATAATGTTAAAATCTGGTACAGTGTGCGACCTAGCTGATGAAAATTGTATCGATTCGGACGACGGGTATACTTTCTGGAATAGCGTACCGACAAGTACCTGTGATTTTGAGACATACGATGTCTTGTACGAGGGAATTGCGACGAGATATCAGGGAACCTTAGACTCTCACACCTACAACACAACGATTTTTACATTAGAGACACAAGATACTACCTTCGCATTGACACAGAGTAAAATACATACGATGTGTGGCTACACGTTATTTGGCACAGAACATCCTAAATTATTCATATTCGAAACTCAAAAAGGAAATACATTTAAAACAAAAACTAAGACTGCAGTAACCAACTTAGACCTGTTTACTTACGCGAACTCGAAGTTCGTCTATGTGGAAAAACACATGAGACAACAATTAAATTCTTTATATAAGGACATAATTACACAAAAATGTGAGCTCGAGAAACAAGTAATACAAAACACACTCTCGCTCGCTGAATTAAGACCGGACGAGTTCGCGTACAGGTTGATGAAATCTCCAGGCTACATGGCAGTAACAGCAGGTGAAGTAATTCACATCATTAAATGTATTCCCATTGAAGTTAATTTGAGGAAAACAAATACATGTTCCTCTGAACTGCCAGTAACGTTTAGAAACGCATCGTTGTATATAACACCAAAATCACACATTCTTACCAGACATGGAACAATTAGAGACTGCAATCCATTGTTACCTATACAATATAATGTTGAGGAAACATGGCTGCAATTTAATCCGCAACCTATAATTGTTACACAGCCACACGAGATCAAACCTCTAACTAGATTATCCTGGAGATATCTCGCTCCCAAGTCTCTCGCGACAAGTGGGATTTATACTCAACAAGATCTAGACGACCTCCGAGATCACATAATGTTCCCCGCAGAACGGAGCGCCGTTCTACATACTATAGCTCGCGGATTTACAGGTCAAGCAATAGAAAGAAACTCAGTATCATTGCAACATATGCTGGATGAAGATGCGTTAAATAAAATCTATGAAAGCACGGTAACAAAAATATGGCAAGGATTTACAGCTTTTGGAGCAGCCACAGCCGGAGTATTTGGCATCTTTATTATTATCCGACTAATTAAAATTATATTCGATACTCTCATACACGGATACGCACTACATGCCGCATATGGTTGCAGTATACATTTGTTAGGAGCTGTATGGAGCTCATTTACACATCTTTTGCTGTTCTTTGCAAATAGACAAACTCCGACGAATGTACAAACAACACAACAAAAACCGAGCGAAACAAATGAAACAACACCCAATACATCAAACGAACCGAACATAGAACGATCCGACACGCAATCTAAAAGCATACCTATTGTATACTCCTTCAGAGATTTAAGAACTCGCTTAGACAACGAACAAATCCCTCAATAAATTCTTTATTTCGGCATTTGTCTTTATGGGGGGTGGTGTGACGTCCCCGTCTAAAATTTTAACCTTTAATAACAATTAAATAAAATCAGGGATTCGTTCGTATAATAACCTGGAGCAAGATTGATCACAAGACAAGTATAAAATGTATCCAATAGCAAATAAGTACATATATAACAAATATAACATACCTTTAAAATAAAGCATTACAGCAGTTAATCATCCGAAATTGTAATGCAGAAAAACCTACAAAAATATATAAAAATAAATAATATTATTAATAAATATCATAAATAAATAACCAATAATATTAAGTAGGAATAAGGAAATAGGCTTAGTTCACTTTATTGTAATAAAAACGCACGTAAAATAAGCAGTACAGCGTGAGAATGGTATATGGAAGCTCCTAGAACATTCTGGAAAATTCTGGAATATTCTCGAACATTCTAGAAGCTTCGACAAGGAACGACATTAGAAACTTCTAGAATCTTCTAGAAGGATCTGGAAGGCTTGAGAAGATTCTACCGAACACGTCATCAGTCAAGACTCTGCATGCGGAACAACAAGTCGGGACTTCACCGCCAAGCTGAGTCACTCTCTGTAATCTTATCTCGAAGACACCAAGACTCCAGGCTCACCGCAGCACAACGCCGCTATCTTATCTTAGACGATAGCAAGGAGAGACTTTGCTCGACAACAACTCCGAGCTAAGCCGCTATCGCTATGACTAGGAGACAGAGCCTTTGACATCGAACAAGGGAAGCCGCCGCGAAGTCAACAGGTATGACTCAACAATGCCTTCAAGACCGAGAGAGCCAGAGAGAGAGCCAGTCAACAGTGGACCGCCAAGCTTGCAACACAGAAGAGAGGAACATCATATAACGCTAGATCGAAGCATTATTAACGTGAAAAGACTCTGAAACGCACGGTGCATTACAGGCTTGTGCTTCCTTATCCACAAACAACGAGCCAAGACTTCTCTGCCAAGATGAGTCACATACCACCGAGATTCTACTGTCAACGCAACGCAACGCAACACTGCTATCTTATCTTAGGCGATAGCAAGGCGAGACTCTGCTCGACAACAACTCCGAGCTAAGCCGCTATCGCTATGACTAAGAGACAGAGGCTTTGGTCACAGAGGAGTATGAAGTTAGATATCACAATCTATCGGCGACACTCAGGCGAGGCTCCGTCATCAACATCATCACTGCAAGGAGCTACTTACTATCTACAAGGGAAGCCGCTATCACTGTGACTCAAAGCCTGAAGCCTTTCTCATCACTATCTACAGGGCGACGCGACGTCGAGACACTATTATATCCATGGGAAGCAGATAACAAAAAGGAAGCCAGGCTTCGCCAAGCGATACTGCAATCTCACCACAACACAGCAGATACGAACGAGACTTTGCCACTCAGCTATCTCACTTCTGAGAATTGGAGGCATGGGACTTCACCAAGTCTCCGGTCCCACGCTCAGAGAACAAGGGAGCTGACGCAAGCTGACGCAAGCATCCCCACCGGACAACACTCTCCCACTACAACCAAGCCCCAGAGAGCAGCAGAACAACGAGTCAGTCAACGACGAACATCCAACCTAATAACTCAAAGCACTTTTACCATTGTAAATCATTGCGTACAAAAGACTCTAACTCCGAGCGGTTGTAACACACGAAGTCCAGTCGAGCGACTTGTACGTTAACTCACTAAAGTAAAGCAATCGTATACTATTCTTTTACTGTGCGGTCTCGTTTATTACATTAAACCATACGCGTCGAGAATTATAATAGATTTATTCGTCCCTTTACCTTACTGTTTTATTTGAATCGTATGTACTTTCACTTTAATAAATACTACTAGTTTCTCTGATTTTTACCAAGTGTCTCAATTCAGTGAAGTGCATCTCGATTTCTTACCTTACCAATTCCACATCAAGAAATAAAGAATATAATAAATCTTCCAACTCCTGTTCTCCGACGGCGTCATTCAATTTTCTTTCTAGTAACTACTACTACTACTACGTGGGATCGACGATCATCCTGACATATAGGGAATCGCATATATCTTCCAATTCCTAAATACCTCTACTCCGGTGAGTGCTTGAGATCACGACAAATATATTTTATTTTATCCAAGTCAAGTTCATTACGTGCTCTCATCCCCGGCTATACTCGGTGAATGCAGGGTGGCCAAAATAGAGAGCTTTGTTAGACAGGTTTCATTAATAATTGCTACAGTATTAACCTATAAATATTATACACTAGCATCATATTATTTTTATTTTTTTTTATTTGTTATCTAACCTGGACGTAACACATGCATTCCGACGCTATTTTCATGCATTTGCTCGAGTTTAGTTCAATTCTGTCCATTTTTCACGGATTTTTGTCAAAATAACGTAAATGATCATTTTATCGCTTAACGTGCATTCCGACGCAATTTTCATGCATTTGCTCGAGTTTAGTTCAATTCTGTCCATTTTTCACGGATTTTCGTCAAAATAACGTAAATGATAATTTTTTCGCTTAACATGCATTCCGACGCTATTTTCATGCATTTGCTCGAGTTTAGTTCAATTTTGTCCATTTTTCACGGATTTTTGTCAAAATAACGTAAATGATCATTTTATCGCTTAACATGCATTCCGACGCAATTTTCATGCATTTGCTCGAGTTTAGTTCAATTCTGTCCATTTTTCACGGATTTTCGTCAAAATAACGTAAATGTAAAATTTTTTCGCTTTACATGCATTCAGATGCTAATTTCATGCATTTGCTCGAGTTTAGTTCAATTTTGTCCATTTTTCACAGTTATTCGACAGAATAATGTAAATGATCATTTTATCGCTTAACATGCATTCCTACGCTATTTTCATGCATTTGCTCGAGATTAGTTCAATTCTGTCCATTTTTCATGGTTTTTCGACAGAATAACGTAAATGTGCATTTTATCGCTTAACATGCAATCCGACGCTATTTTCATGCATTTGCTCGAGTTTAGTTCAATTCTGTCCATTTTTCACGGTTTTTCGACAGAATAACGTAAAAGATCATTTTATCGCTTAACATGCATTCCGACGTTATTTTCATGCATTTGCTCGAGTTTAGTTCAATTCTGTCCCTTTTTCACGGATTTTTGTCAAAATAACGTAAATGATCATTTTATCGCTTAACATGCAATCCGACGCTATTTTCATGCATTTGCTCGAGTTTAGTTCAATTCTGTCCATTTTTCACGGTTTTTCGACAGAAAAACGTAAAAGATCATTTTATCGCTTAACATGCATTCCGATGTTATTTTCATGCATTTGCTCGAGTTTAGTTCAATTCTGTCCATTTTTCACGGTTTTTCGACAGAATAACGTAAATGATCATTTTATCGCTTAACATGCATTACGACGCTATTTTCATGCATTAGCTCGAGTTTAGTTCAATTCTGTCCATTTTTCACGGTTTTTGACAGAATTACGTAAATGATCATTTTATCGCTTAGCATGCATTCCGACGTTATTTTCATGCATTTGCTCGAGTGTAGTTCAATTCTGTCCATTTTTTACGGATTTTTGTCAAAATAACGTAAATGATCATTTTATCGCTCAACATGCATTGCGACGCTATTTTCATGCATTTGCTCGAGTTTAGTTCAATTATGTCCATTTTTCACGGATTTTCGTCAAAATAACGTAAATGATAATTTTATCGCTTAGCATGCATTCCGACGCTATTTTAATGCATTTGATCGAGTTCAGTTCAATTATGTCCATTTTTCACGGATTTTATTCAATATAACGTAAATGATCATTTTATCGCTCAACATGCATTGCGACGCTATTTTCATGCATTAGCTCGAATTTAGTTCAATTATGTCCATTTTTCACAGTTTTTCGACAGAAATACGTAAATGATCATTTTATCGCTTAGCATGCATTCCGACGCTATTTTAATGCATTTCATCGAGTTCAGTTCAATTATGTCCATTTTTCACGGATTTTATTCAATATAACGTAAATGATCATTTTATCGCTCAACATGCATTGCGACGCTATTTTCATGCATTAGCTCGAATTTAGTTCAATTATGTCCATTTTTCACAGTTTTTCGACAGAAATACGTAAATGATCATTTTATCGCTTAACATGCATTCCGATGTTATTTTCATGCATTTGCTCGAGTTTAGTTCAATTCTGTCCATTTTTCACGGTTTTTCGACAGAATAACGTAAATGATCATTTTATCGCTTAACATGCATTACGACGCTATTTTCATGCATTAGCTCGAGTTTAGTTCAATTCTGTCCATTTTTCACGGATTTTTGTCAAAATAACGTAAATGTACATTTTTTTCGCTTTACATGCATTCGGACGCTATTTTCATGCATTTGATCGAGTGTAGTTCAATTCTGTCCATTTATCTCGGTTTTTCAACAGAATAACGTAAATGTGCATTTTATCGCTTTACATGCATTCCGACGCTATTTTCATGCATTTGCTCGAGTTTAGTTCAATTCTGTCCATTTTTTACGGATTTTTGTCAAAATAACGTAAATGATCATTTTATCGCTCAACATGCATTCCGACGCTATTTTCATGCATTTGCTCGAGTTTAGTTCAATTCTGTCCATTTTTTACGGATTTTTGTCAAAATAACGTAAATGATCATTTTATCGCTCAACATGCATTGCGACGCTATTTTCATGCATTTGCTCGAGTTTAGTTCAATTATGTCCATTTTTCACGGATTTTCGTCCAAATAACGTAAATGATAATTTTATCGCTTAACATGCATTCCGACGCTATTTTCATGCATTTGCTCGAGTTTAGTTCAATTCTGTCCATTTTTCACGGATTTTCGTAAAATAACGTAAATGATCATTTTATCGCTTAACATGCATTCCGACGCTATTTTCATGCATTTGCTCGAGTTTAGTTTAATTCTGTCTATTTTTCACGGTTTTTCGACAGAATAACGTAAATGATCATTTTATCTCTTAGCATGCATTCCGACGCTATTTTAATGCATTTGATCGAGTTCAGTTCAATTCTCTCCATTTTTCACGGATTTTCGTCAATTTAACGTAAATGATAATTTTATCGCTTACCAGGCATTCCGACGTTATTTTCATGCATTTGCTCGAGTGTAGTTCATTTCTGTCCATTTTTTACGGATTTTTGTCAAAATAACGTAAATGATCATTTTATCGCTCAACATGCATTGCGACGCTATTTGCATGCATTTGCTCGAGTTTAGTTCAATTATGTCAATTTTTCACGGATTTTCGTCAAAATAACGTAAATGATAATTTTATCGCTTAGCATGCATTCCGACGCTATTTTAATGCATTTGATCGAGTTCAGTTCAATTATGTCCATTTTTCACGGATTTTCGTCAATATAACGTAAATGATCATTTTATCGCTTACCATGCATTCCGACGTTATTTTCATGCAATTGCTCGAGTTTAGTTCAATTCTGTCCATTTTTCACGGATTTTTGTCAAAATAACGTAAATGATCATTTTATCGCTTACCAGGCATTCCGACGTTATTTTCATGCATTTGCTCGAGTTTAGTTCAATTCTGTCCATTTTTTACGGATTTTTGTCAAAATAACGTAAATGATCATTTTATCGCTCAACATGCATTGCGACGCTATTTTCATGCATTTGCTCGAGTTTAGTTCAATTATGTCCATTTTTCACGGTTTTTCGACAGAATAACGTAAATGATCATTTTATCGCTTAACATGCATTACGACGCTATTTTCATGCATTAGCTCGAGTTTAGTTCAATTCTGTTCATTTTTCACGGATTTTTGTCAAAATAACGTAAATGTACATTTTTTTCGCTTTACATGCATTCGGACGCTATTTTCATGCATTTGATCGAGTGTAGTTCAATTCTGTCCATTTATCTCGGTTTTTCAACAGAATAACGTAAATGATCATTTTATCGCTTTACATGCATTCCGACGCTATTTTCATGCATTTGCTCGAGTTTAGTTCAATTCTGTCCATTTTTTACGGATTTTTGTCAAAATAACGTAAATGATCATTTTATCGCTCAACATGCATTCCGACGCTATTTTCATGCATTTGCTCGAGTTTAGTTCAATTCTGTCCATTTTTTACGGATTTTTGTCAAAATAACGTAAATGATCATTTTATCGCTCAACATGCATTGCGACGCTATTTTCATGCATTTGCTCGAGTTTAGTTCAATTATGTCCATTTTTCACGGATTTTCGTCCAAATAACGTAAATGATAATTTTATCGCTTAACATGCATTCCGACGCTATTTTCATGCATTTGCTCGAGTTTAGTTCAATTCTGTCCATTTTTCACGGATTTTTGTCAAAATAACGTAAATGATCATTTTATCGCTTAACATGCATTCCGACGCAATTTTCATGCATTTGCTCGAGTTTAGTTCAATTCTGTCCATTTTTCACGGATTTTCGTCAAAATAACGTAAATGTAAAATTTTTTCGCTTTACATGCATTCAGATGCTATTTTCATGCATTTGCTCGAGTTTAGTTCAATTCTGTCCATTTTTCACAGTTATTCGACAGAATAATGTAAATGATCATTTTATCGCTTAACATGCATTCCTACGCTATTTTCATGCATTTGCTAGAGATTAGTTCAATTCTGTCCATTTTTCATGGTTTTTCGACAGAATAACGTAAATGTGCATTTTATCGCTTAACATGCAATCCGACGCTATTTTCATGCATTTGCTCGAGTTTAGTTCAATTCTGTCCATTTTTCACGGTTTTTCGACAGAATAACGTAAAAGATCATTTTATCGCTTAACATGCATTCCGACGTTATTTTCATGCATTTGCTCGAGTTTAGTTCAATTCTGTCCCTTTTTCACGGTTTTTCGACAGAATAACGTAAAAGATCATTTTATCGCTTAACATGCATTCCGACGTTATTTTCATGCATTTGCTCGAGTTTAGTTCAATTCTGTCCCTTTTTCACGGATTTTTGTCAAAATAACGTAAATGATCATTTTATCGCTTACCAGGCATTCCGACGTTATTTTCATGCATTTGCTCGAGTGTAGTTCAATTCTGTCCATTTTTTACGGATTTTTGTCAAAATAACGTAAATAATCACTTTATCGCTTAACATGCATTCCGACGCTATTTTCATGCATTTGCTCGAGTTTAGTTCAATTCTGTCCATTTTTCACAGATTTTTGTCAAAATAACGTAAATGATCATTTTATCGCTTAACATGCATTCCGACGCTATTTTCATGCATTTGCTCGAGTTTAGTTCAATTCTGTCCATTTTTCACGGTTTTTCGACAGAATAACGTAAATGATCATTTTATCGCTTAACATGCATTACGACGCTATTTTCATGCATTAGCTCGAGTTTAGTTCAATTCTGTTCATTTTTCACGGATTTTTGTCAAAATAACGTAAATGTACATTTTTTTCGCTTTACATGCATTCGGACGCTATTTTCATGCATTTGATCGAGTGTAGTTCAATTCTGTCCATTTATCTCGGTTTTTCAACAGAATAACGTAAATGTGCATTTTATCGCTTTACATGCATTCCGACGCTATTTTCATGCATTTGCTCGAGTTTAGTTCAATTCTGTCCATTTTTTACGGATTTTTGTCAAAATAACGTAAATGATCATTTTATCGCTCAACATGCATTCCGACGCTATTTTCATGCATTTGCTCGAGTTTAGTTCAATTCTGTCCATTTTTTACGGATTTTTGTCAAAATAACGTAAATGATCATTTTATCGCTCAACATGCATTGCGACGCTATTTTCATGCATTTGCTCGAGTTTAGTTCAATTATGTCCATTTTTCACGGATTTTCGTCCAAATAACGTAAATGATAATTTTATCGCTTAACATGCATTCCGACGCTATTTTCATGCATTTGCTCGAGTTTAGTTCAATTCTGTCCATTTTTCACGGATTTTTGTCAAAATAACGTAAATGATCATTTTATCGCTTAACGTGCATTCCGACGCAATTTTCATGCATTTGCTCGAGTTTAGTTCAATTCTGTCCATTTTTCACGGATTTTCGTCAAAATAACGTAAATAAATGTAAAATTTTTTCGCTTTACATGCATTCAGATGCTATTTTCATGCATTTGCTCGAGTTTAGTTCAATTCTGTTCATTTTTCACAGTTATTCGACAAAATAACGTAAATGATCATTTTATCGCTTAACATGCATTCCGACGCTATTTTAATGCATTTGATCGAGTTCAGTTCAATTCTCTCCATTTTTCACGGATTTTCGTCAATATAACGTAAATGATCATTTTATCGCTTATCATGCATTCCGACGCTATTTTCATGCATTTGCTCGAGTTTAGTTCAATTATGTCCATTTTTCACGGATTTTCGTCAAAATAACGTAAATGATAATTTTTTCGCTTAACATGCATTCCGACGCTATTTTCATGCATTTGCTCGAGTTTAGTTCAATTCTGTCCATTTTTCACGGATTTTTGTCAAAATAACGTAAATGATCATTTTATCGCTTAACATGCATTCCGACGCAATTTTCATGCATTTGCTCGAGTTTAGTTCAATTCTGTCCATTTTTCACGGATTTTCGTCAAAATAACGTAAATGTAAAATTTTTTCGCTTTACATGCATTCAGATGCTATTTTCATGCATTTGCTCGAGTTTAGTTCAATTCTGTCCATTTTTTACGGATTTTTGTCAAAATAACGTAAATGATCATTTTATCGCTCAACATGCATTCCGACGCTATTTTCATGCATTTGCTCGAGTTTAGTTCAATTCTGTCCATTTTTTACGGATTTTTGTCAAAATAACGTAAATGATCATTTTATCGCTCAACATGCATTGCGACGCTATTTTCATGCATTTGCTCGAGTTTAGTTCAATTATGTCCATTTTTCACGGATTTTCGTCCAAATAACGTAAATGATAATTTTATCGCTTAACATGCATTCCGACGCTATTTTCATGCATTTGCTCGAGTTTAGTTCAATTCTGTCCATTTTTCACGGATTTTTGTCAAAATAACGTAAATGATCATTTTATCGCTTAACGTGCATTCCGACGCAATTTTCATGCATTTGCTCGAGTTTAGTTCAATTCTGTCCATTTTTCACGGATTTTCGTCAAAATAACGTAAATAAATGTAAAATTTTTTCGCTTTACATGCATTCAGATGCTATTTTCATGCATTTGCTCGAGTTTAGTTCAATTCTGTCCATTTTTCACAGTTATTCGACAGAATAATGTAAATGATCATTTTATCGCTTAACATGCATTCCTACGCTATTTTCATGCATTTGCTCGAGATTAGTTCAATTCTGTCCATTTTTCATGGTTTTTCGACAGAATAACGTAAATGTGCATTTTATCGCTTAACATGCAATCCGACGCTATTTTCATGCATTTGCTCGAGTTTAGTTCAATTCTGTCCATTTTTCACGGTTTTTCGACAGAATAACGTAAAAGATCATTTTATCGCTTAACATGCATTCCGACGTTATTTTCATGCATTTGCTCGAGTTTAGTTCAATTCTGTCCCTTTTTCACGGTTTTTCGACAGAATAACGTAAAAGATCATTTTATCACTTAACATGCATTCCGACGTTATTTTCATGCATTTGCTCGAGTTTAGTTCAATTCTGTCCCTTTTTCACGGATTTTTGTCAAAATAACGTAAATGATCATTTTATCGCTTACCAGGCATTCCGACGTTATTTTCATGCATTTGCTCGAGTGTAGTTCAATTCTGTCCATTTTTTACGGATTTTTGTCAAAATAACGTAAATAATCACTTTATCGCTTAACATGCATTCCGACGCTATTTTCATGCATTTGCTCGAGTTTAGTTCAATTCTGTCCATTTTTCACAGATTTTTGTCAAAATAACGTAAATGATCATTTTATCGCTTAACATGCATTCCGACGCTATTTTCATGCATTTGCTCGAGTTTAGTTCAATTCTGTCCATTTTTCACGGTTTTTCGACAGAATAACGTAAATGATCATTTTATCGCTTAACATGCATTACGACGCTATTTTCATGCATTAGCTCGAGTTTAGTTCAATTCTGTTCATTTTTCACGGATTTTGTCAAAATAACGTAAATGTACATTATTTTCGCTTTACATGCATTCGGACGCTATTTTCATGCATTTGATCGAGTGTAGTTCAATTCTGTCCATTTATCTCGGTTTTTCAACAGAATAACGTAAATGTGCATTTTATCGCTTTACATGCATTCCGACGCTATTTTCATGCATTTGCTCGAGTTTAGTTCAATTCTGTCCATTTTTTACGGATTTTTGTCAAAATAACGTAAATGATCATTTTATCGCTCAACATGCATTCCGACGCTATTTTCATGCATTTGCTCGAGTTTAGTTCAATTCTGTCCATTTTTTACGGATTTTTGTCAAAAAACGTAAATGTGCATTTTTTCGCTTTACATGCATTCAGACCGTGTTTTCATGCATTTGCTCGAATTTGGTTCAATTCTGCCCATTTTTCACGGATTCTCGTCAAAAAGACGTAAGTGTGCATTTTTGGCTTTAAATGTATTCCGAAATTATTTTCATGGACTTGCTCGAGTTTGGTTCATTTTTGTCCATTTTTAACGGTTTTTCGACAGAATAACGTAAATGTGCATTTTTTCGCTTTACATGCATTCCGACACTATTTTCATGCATTTGCTCGAGTTTGGTTCAATTCTGTCCATTTTTCACGGATTTTCGTCAAAAAAACGTAAATGTGCATTTTTTCGCTTTACATGCATTCCGACACTATTTTCATGCATTTGCTCGAGTTTGGTTCAATTCTGTCCATTTTTCACGGATTTTCGTCAAAAAAACGTAAATGTGCATTTTTTCGCTTTACATGCATTCAGACCGTGTTTTCATGCATTTGCTCGAATTTGGTTCAATTCTGCCCATTTTTCACGGATTCTCGTCAAAAAGACGTAAGTGTGCATTTTTGGCTTTACATGTATTTTGACGCTATTTGCAAGCATTTGTTCGAGATTGGTTCACTTCTGGTGATTTTTCACGGATTATCGTCAAAAAAACGTAAATGTGCATTTCTTCGCTTTACATGCATTCCGACACTATTTTCATGCATTTGCTCGAGTTTGGTTCAATTCTGTCCATTTTTCACGGATTTTCGTCAAAAAAACGTAAATTGCATTTTTTCGCTTTACATGCATTCCGACCGTATTTTCATGCATTTGCTCGTGTTTGGTTCAATTCTGCCCATTTTTCACGGATACTCGTCAAAAAGACGTAAGTGTGCATTTTTGGCTTTACATGTATTCCGACGCTATTTGCAAGCATTTGCTCGAGGTTGGTTCACTTCTGGAGATTTTTCACGGATTTTCGTCAAAAAAACGTAAATTGCATTTTTTCGCTTTACATGCATTCCGACCGTATTTTCATGCATTTGCTCGTGTTTGGTTCAATTCTGCCCATTTTTCACGGATACTCGTCAAAAAGACGTAAGTGTGCATTTTTGGCTTTACATGTATTCCGACCCTATTTGCAAGCATTTGATCGAGGTTGGTTCACTTCTTGTAATTTTTCACGGATTTTCGACAAAAACACGTGTATGTGCATTTTTTCGCTTAACATGTATTTTTTAGCTACTTGCTTGCGGACGGTACCTCCGGTTAGTTATTTTTTTAAGTCCCAACGGAATTTTTCTTCCATCAACTGGCGATACCACCAGATGAATAATTTTGTGGCTTTAAATGTATTCCGAAATTATTTTCATGGACTTGCTCGAGTTTGGTTCATTTTTGTCCATTTTTCACGGTTTTTCGACAGAATAACGTAAATGTGCATTTTTTCGCTTAACATGCATTCCGACGAAATTTTCATGCATTTGCTAGAGTTTGGTTCAATTCTGTCCATTTTTCACGGATTTTCGTCAAAAAAACGTAAATGTGCATTTTTTCGCTTTACATGCATTCCGACCCTATTTTCATGCATTTGCTCAAGTTTGGTTCAATTCTGTCCATTTTTCACGGATTTCCGTCAAAAAAACGTAAATGTGCATTTTTTCGCTTTACATGCATTCCGACACTATTTTCATGCATTTGCTCGAGTTTGGTTAAATTCTGTCCATTTTTCACGAATTTTCGTCAAAAAAACGTAAATGTGCATTTTTTCGCTTTACATGCATTCCGACCGTATTTTCATGCATTTGCTCGAATTTGGTTCAATTCTGTCCATTTTTCACGGATTCTCGTCAAAAAGACGTAAGTGTGCATTTTTGGCTTTACATGTATTCCGACGCTATTTGCAAGCATTTGCTCGAGGTTGGTTCACTTCTTGTAATTTTCCACGGATTTTCGACAAAAACACGTGTATGTGCATTTTTTCGCCTTACATGTATTCTGACGATATTTGCTCCAGATTGATTCACTTTTGATCATTTTTCACGGATTTTCGACAGAAACCCGTGTATGTGCATTTTTTCGCTTTACATGTATTTTTTAGCTACTTGCTTGCGGGCGGTACCTCCGGTTAGTTATTTTTCTAAGTCCCAAAGGAATTTTTCTTCCATCAACGGGCGATACCACCAGATGAATAATTTTGTGGCTTTAAATGTATTCCGAAATTATTTTCATGGACTTGCTCGAGTTTGGTTCATTTTTGTCCGGTTTTTCGACAGAATAACGTAAATGTGCATTTTTTCGCTTTACATGCATTCCGACCGTATTTTCATGCATTTGCTCGAATTTGGTTAAATTCTGTCCATTTTTCACGAATTTTCGTCAAAAAAACGTAAATGTGCATTTTTTCGCTTTACATGCATTCCGACCGTATTTTCATGCATTTGCTCGAATTTGGTTCAATTCTGTCCATTTTTCACGGATTCTCGTCAAAAAGACGTAAGTGTGCATTTTTGGCTTTACATGTATTCCGACGCTATTTGCAAGCATTTGCTCGAGGTTGGTTCACTTCTTGTAATTTTTCACGGATTTTCGACAAAAACACGTGTATGTGCATTTTTTCGCCTTACATGTATTCTGACGATATTTGCTCCAGTTAGATTCACTTTTGATCATTTTTCACGGATTTTCGACAGAAACCCGTGTATGTGCATTTTTTCGCTTTACATGTATTTTTTAGCTACTTGCTTGCGGGCGGTACCTCCGGTTAGTTATTTTTCTAAGTCCCAACGGAATTTTTCTTACATCAACGGGCGATACCACCAAATGAATAATTTTGTGGCTTTAAATGTATTCCGAAATTATTTTCATGGACATGCTCGAGTTTGGTTCATTTTTGTCCGGTTTTTCGACAGAATAACGTAAATGTGCATTTTTTCGCTTTACATGCATCTCCGACCGTATTTTCATGCATTTGCTCGAATTTGGTTCAATTCTGCCCATTTTTCACGGATTCTCGTCAAAAAGACGTAAGTGTGCATTTTTGGCTTTACATGCATTCCGACACTATTTTCATGCATTTGCTCGAGTTTGGTTCAATTCTGTCCATTTTTCACGGATTTTCGTCAAAAAAACGTAAATGTGCATTTTTTCGCTTTACATGCATTCAGACCGTGTTTTCATGCATTTGCTCGAATTTGGTTCAATTCTGCCCATTTTTCACGGATTCTCGTCAAAAAGACGTAAGTGTGCATTTTTGGCTTTACATGTATTTTGACGCTATTTTCATGCATTTGCTCGAGTTTGGTTCAATTCTGTCCATTTTTCACGGATTTTCGTCAAAAAAACGTAAATGTGCATTTTTTCGCTTTACATGCATTCAGACCGTGTTTTCATGCATTTGCTCGAATTTGGTTCAATTCTGCCCATTTTTCACGGATTCTCGTCAAAAAGACGTAAATGTGCATTTTTTCGCTTTACATGCATTCCGACACTATTTTCATGCATTTGCTCGAGTTTGGTTCAATTCTGTCCATTTTTCACGGATTTTCGTCAAAAAAACGTAAATGTGCATTTTTTCGCTTTACATGCATTCAGACCGTGTTTTCATGCATTTGCTCGAATTTGGTTCAATTCTGCCCATTTTTCACGGATTCTCGTCAAAAAGACGTAAGTGTGCATTTTTGGCTTTAAATGTATTCCGAAATTATTTTCATGGACTTGCTCGAGTTTGGTTCATTTTTGTCCATTTTTCACGGTTTTTCGACAGAATAACGTAAATGTGCATTTTTTTCGCTTTACATGCATTCCGACACTATTTTCATGCATTTGCTCGAGTTTGGTTCAATTCTGTCCATTTTTCACGGATTTTCGTCAAAAAAACGTAAATGTGCATTTTTTCGCTTTACATGCATTCCGACACTATTTTCATGCATTTGCTCGAGTTTGGTTCAATTCTGTCCATTTTTCACGGATTTTCGTCAAAAAAACGTAAATGTGCATTTTTTCGCTTTACATGCATTCAGACCGTGTTTTCATGCATTTGCTCGAATTTGGTTCAATTCTGCCCATTTTTCACGGATTCTCGTCAAAAAGACGTAAGTGTGCATTTTTGGCTTTACATGTATTTTGACGCTATTTACAAGCATTTGCTCGAGATTGGTTCACTTCTGGTGATTTTTCACGGATTTTCGTCAAAAAAACGTAAATGTGCATTTTTTCGCTTTACATGCATTCCGACACTATTTTCATGCATTTGCTCGAGTTTGGTTCAATTCTGTCCATTTTTCACGGATTTTCGTCAAAAATACGTAAATTGCATTTTTTCGCTTTACATGCATTCCGACCGTATTTTCATGCATTTGCTCGTGTTTGGTTCAATTCTGCCCATTTTTCACGGATACTCGTCAAAAAGACGTAAGTGTGCATTTTTGGCTTTACATGTATTCCGACGCTATTTGCAAGCATTTGCTCGAGGTTGGTTCACTTCTGGAGATTTTTCACGGATTTTCGTCAAAAAAACGTAAATTGCATTTTTTCGCTTTACATGCATTCCGACCGTATTTTCATGCATTTGCTCGTGTTTGGTTCAATTCTGCCCATTTTTCACGGATACTCGTCAAAAAGACGTAGTGTGCATTTTTGGCTTTACATGTATTCCGACCCTATTTGCAAGCATTTGATCGAGGTTGGTTCACTTCTTGTAATTTTTCACGGATTTTCGACAAAAACACGTGTATGTGCATTTTTTCGCTTAACATGTATTTTTTAGCTACTTGCTTGCGGACGGTACCTCCGGTTAGTTATTTTTCTAAGTCCCAACGGAATTTTTCTTCCATCAACTGGCGATACCACCAGATGAATAATTTTGTGGCTTTAAATGTATTCCGAAATTATTTTCATGGACTTGCTCGAGTTTGGTTCATTTTTGTCCATTTTTCACGGTTTTTCGACAGAATAACGTAAATGTGCATTTTTTCGCTTAACATGCATTCCGACGAAATTTTCATGCATTTGCTAGAGTTTGGTTCAATTCTGTCCATTTTTCACGGATTTTCGTCAAAAAAACGTAAATGTGCATTTTTTCGCTTTACATGCATTCCGACCCTATTTTCATGCATTTGTTCAAGTTTGGTTCAATTCTGTCCATTTTTCACGGATTTCCGTCAAAAAAACGTAAATGTGCATTTTTTCGCTTTACATGCATTCCGACACTATTTTCATGCATTTGCTCGAGTTTGGTTAAATTCTGTCCATTTTTCACGAATTTTCGTCAAAAAAACGTAAATGTGCATTTTTTCGCTTTACATGCATTCCGACCGTATTTTCATGCATTTGCTCGAATTTGGTTCAATTCTGCCCATTTTTCACGGATTCTCGTCAAAAAGACGTAAGTGTGCATTTTTGGCTTTAAATGTATTCCGAAATTATTTTCATGGACTTGCTCGAGTTTGGTTCATTTTTGTCCATTTTTAACGGTTTTTCGACAGAATAACGTAAATGTGCATTTTTTCGCTTTACATGCATTCCGACACTATTTTCATGCATTTGCTCGAGTTTGGTTCAATTCTGTCCATTTTTCACGGATTTTCGTCAAAAAAACGTAAATGTGTATTTTTTCGCTTTACATGCATTCCGACACTATTTTCATGCATTTGCTCGAGTTTGGTTCAATTCTGTCCATTTTTCACGGATTTTCGTCAAAAAAACGTAAATGTGCATTTTTTCGCTTTACATGCATTCAGACCGTGTTTTCATGCATTTGCTCGAATTTGGTTCAATTCTGCCCATTTTTCACGGATTCTCGTCAAAAAGACGTAAGTGTGCATTTTTGGCTTTACATGTATTTTGACGCTATTTGCAAGCATTTGTTCGAGATTGGTTCACTTCTGGTGATTTTTCACGGATTTTCGTAAAAAAAACGTAAATGTGCATTTCTTCGCTTTACATGCATTCCGACACTATTTTCATGCATTTGCTCGAGTTTGGTTCAATTCTGTCCATTTTTCACGGATTTTCGTCAAAAAAACGTAAATTGCATTTTTTCGCTTTACATGCATTCCGACCGTATTTTCATGCATTTGCTCGTGTTTGGTTCAATTCTGCCCATTTTTCACGGATACTCGTCAAAAAGACGTAAGTGTGCATTTTTGGCTTTACATGTATTCCGACGCTATTTGCAAGCATTTGCTCGAGGTTGGTTCACTTCTGGAGATTTTTCACGGATTTTCGTCAAAAAAACGTAAATTGCATTTTTTCGCTTTACATGCATTCCGACCGTATTTTCATGCATTTGCTCGTGTTTGGTTCAATTCTGCCCATTTTTCACGGATACTCGTCAAAAAGACGTAAGTGTGCATTTTTGGCTTTACATGTATTCCGACCCTATTTGCAAGCATTTGATCGAGGTTGGTTCACTTCTTGTAATTTTTCACGGATTTTCGACAAAAACACGTGTATGTGCATTTTTTCGCTTAACATGTATTTTTTAGCTACTTGCTTGCGGACGGTACCTCCGGTTAGTTATTTTTCTAAGTCCCAACGGAATTTTTCTTCCATCAACTGGCGATACCACCAGATGAATAATTTTGTGGCTTTAAATGTATTCCGAAATTATTTTCATGGACTTGCTCGAGTTTGGTTCATTTTTGTCCATTTTTCACGGTTTTTCGACAGAATAACGTAAATGTGCATTTTTTCGCTTAACATGCATTCCGACGAAATTTTCATGCATTTGCTAGAGTTTGGTTCAATTCTGTCCATTTTTCACGGATTTTCGTCAAAAAAACGTAAATGTGCATTTTTTCGCTTTACATGCATTCCGACCCTATTTTCATGCATTTGCTCAAGTTTGGTTCAATTCTGTCCATTTTTCACGGATTTCCGTCAAAAAAACGTAAATGTGCATTTTTTCACTTTACATGCATTCCGACACTATTTTCATGCATTTGCTCGAGTTTGGTTAAATTCTGTCCATTTTTCACGAATTTTCGTCAAAAAAACGTAAATGTGCATTTTTTCGCTTTACATGCATTCCGACCGTATTTTCATGCATTTGCTCGAATTTGGTTCAATTCTGTCCATTTTTCACGGATTCTCGTCAAAAAGACGTAAGTGTGCATTTTTGGCTTTACATGTATTCCGACGCTATTTGCAAGCATTTGCTCGAGGTTGGTTCACTTCTTGTAATTTTTCACGGATTTTCGACAAAAACACGTGTATGTGCATTTTTTCGCCTTACATGTATTCTGACGATATTTGCTCCAGATTGATTCACTTTTGATCATTTTTCACGGATTTTCGACAGAAACCCGTGTATGTGCATTTTTTCGCTTTACATGTATTTTTTAGCTACTTGCTTGCGGGCGGTACCTCCGGTTAGTTATTTTTCTAAGTCCCAACGGAATTTTTCTTCCATCAACGGGCGATATCACCAGATGAATAATTTTGTGGCTTTAAATGTATTCCGAAATTATTTTCATGGACTTGCTCGAGTTTGGTTCATTTTTGTCCATTTTTCACGGTTTTTCGACAGAATAACGTAAATGTGCATTTTTTCGCTTAACATGCATTCCGACGAAATTTTCATGCATTTGCTAGAGTTTGGTTCAATTCTGTCCATTTTTCACGGATTTTCGTCAAAAAAACGTAAATGTGCATTTTTTCGCTTTACATGCATTCCGACCCTATTTTCATGCATTTGCTCAAGTTTGGTTCAATTCTGTCCATTTTTCACGGATTTCCGTCAAAAAAACGTAAATGTGCATTTTTTCGCTTTACATGCATTCCGACACTATTTTCATGCATTTGCTCGAGTTTGGTTAAATTCTGTCCATTTTTCACGAATTTTCGTCAAAAAAACGTAAATGTGCATTTTTTCGCTTTACATGCATTCCGACCGTATTTTCATGCGTTTGCTCGAATTTGGTTCAATTCTGTCCATTTTTCACGGATTCTCGTCAAAAAGACGTAAGTGTGCATTTTTGGCTTTACATGTATTCCGACGCTATTTGCAAGCATTTGCTCGAGGTTGGTTCACTTCTTGTAATTTTTCACGGATTTTCGACAAAAACACGTGTATGTGCATTTTTTCGCCTTACATGTATTCTGACGATATTTGCTCCAGATTGATTCACTTTTGATCATTTTTCACGGATTTTCGACAGAAACCCGTGTATGTGCATTTTTTCGCTTTACATGTATTTTTTAGCTACTTGCTTGCGGACGGTACCTCCGGTTAGTTATTTTTCTAAGTCCCAACGGAATTTTTCTTACATCAACGGGCGATACCACCAAATGAATAATTTTGTGGCTTTAAATGTATTCCGAAATTATTTTCATGGACATGCTCGAGTTTGGTTCATTTTTGTCCGGTTTTTCGACAGAATAACGTAAATGTGCATTTTTTCGCTTTACATGCATTCCGACCGTATTTTCATGCATTTGCTCGAATTTGGTTAAATTCTGTCCATTTTTCACGAATTTTCGTCAAAAAAACGTAAATGTGCATTTTTTCGCTTTACATGCATTCCGACCGTATTTTCATGCATTTGCTCGAATTTGGTTCAATTCTGTCCATTTTTCACGGATTCTCGTCAAAAAGACGTAAGTGTGCATTTTTGGCTTTACATGTATTCCGACGCTATTTGCAAGCATTTGCTCGAGGTTGGTTCACTTCTTGTAATTTTTCACGGATTTTCGACAAAAACACGTGTATGTGCATTTTTTCGCCTTACATGTATTCTGACGATATTTGCTCCAGATTGATTCACTTTTGATCATTTTTCACGGATTTTCGACATAAACCCGTGTATGTGCATTTTTTCGCTTTACATGTATTTTTTAGCTACTTGCTTGCGGACGGTACCTCCGGTTAGTTATTTTTCTAAGTCCCAACGGAATTTTTCTTACATCAACGGGCGATACCACCAAATGAATAATTTTGTGGCTTTAAATGTATTCCGAAATTATTTTCATGGACATGCTCGAGTTTGGTTCATTTTTGTCCGGTTTTTCGACAGAATAACGTAAATGTGCATTTTTTCGCTTTACATGCATTCCGACCGTATTTTCATGCATTTGCTCGAATTTGGTTAAATTCTGTCCATTTTTCACGAATTTTCGTCAAAAAAACGTAAATGTGCATTTTTTCGCTTTACATGCATTCCGACCGTATTTTCATGCATTTGCTCGAATTTGGTTCAATTCTGTCCATTTTTCACGGATTCTCGTCAAAAAGACGTAAGTGTGCATTTTTGGCTTTACATGTATTCCGACGCTATTTGCAAGCATTTGCTCGAGGTTGGTTCACTTCTTGTAATTTTTCACGGATTTTCGACAAAAACACGTGTATGTGCATTTTTTCGCCTTACATGTATTCTGACTATATTTGCTCCAGATTGATTCACTTTTGATCATTTTTCACGGATTTTCGACAGAAACCCGTGTATGTGCATTTTTTCGCTTTACATGTATTTTTTAGCTACTTGCTTGCGGACGGTACCTCCGGTTAGTTATTTTTCTAAGTCCCAACGGAATTTTTCTTACATCAACGGGCGATACCACCAAATGAATAATTTTGTGGCTTTAAATGTATTCCGAAATTATTTTCATGGACATGCTCGAGTTTGGTTCATTTTTGTCCGGTTTTTCGACAGAATAACGTAAATGTGCATTTTTTCGCTTTACATGCATTCCGACCGTATTTTCATGCATTTGCTCGAATTTGGTTCAATTCTGCCCATTTTTCACGGATTCTCGTCAAAAAGACGTAAGTGTGCATTTTTGGCTTTACATGTATTCCGACGCTATTTGCAAGCATTTGCTCGAGATTGGTTCACTTCTGGTGATTTTTCACGGATTTTCGTCAAAAAAACGTAAATTGCATTTTTTCGCTTTACATGCATTCCGACCGTATTTTCATGCATTTGCTCGTGTTTGGTTCAATTCTGCCCATTATTCACGGATACTCGTCAAAAAGACGTAAGTGTGCATTTTTGGCTTTACATGTATTCCGACGCTATTTGCAAGCATTTGCTCGAGGTTGGTTCACTTCTGTTGATTTTTCACGGATTTTCGTCAAAAAAACGTAAATTGCATTTTTTCGCTTTACATGCATTCCGACCGTATTTTCATGCATTTGCTCGTGTTTGGTTCAATTCTGCCCATTTTTCACGGATACTCGTCAAAAAGACGTAAGTGTGCATTTTTGGCTTTACATGTATTCCGACGCTATTTGCAAGCATTTGCTCGAGGTTGGTTCACTTCTTGTAATTTTTCACGGATTTTCGACAAAAACACGTGTATGTGCATTTTTTCGCCTTACATGTATTCTGACGATATTTGCTCCAGATAGATTCACTTTTGATCATTTTTCACGGATTTTCGACAGAAACCCGTGTATGTGCATTTTTTCGCTTTACATGTATTTTTTAGCTACTTGCTTGCGGGCGGTACCTCCGGTTAGTTATTTTTCTAAGTCCTAACGGAATTTTTCTTACATCAACGGGCGATACCACCAAATGAATAATTTTGTGGCTTTAAATGTATTCCGAAATTATTTTCATGGACATGCTCGAGTTTGGTTCATTCTTGTCCGGTTTTTCGACAGAATAACGTAAATGTGCATTTTTTCGCTTTACATGCATTCCGACCGTATTTTCATGCATTTGCTCGAATTTGGTTCAATTCTGCCCATTTTTCACGGATTCTCGTCAAAAAGACGTAAGTGTGCATTTTTGGCTTTACATGCATTCCGACACTATTTTCATGCATTTGCTCGAGTTTGGTTCAATTCTGTCCATTTTTCACGGATTTTCGTCAAAAAAACGTAAATGTGCATTTTTTCGCTTTACATGCATTCAGACCGTGTTTTCATGCATTTGCTCGAATTTGGTTCAATTCTGCCCATTTTTCACGGATTCTCGTCAAAAAGACGTAAGTGTGCATTTTTGGCTTTACATGTATTTTGACGCTATTTTCATGCATTTGCTCGAGTTTGGTTTGTTACGTCCAGGTTAGATAACAAATAAAAAAAAAATATAGAAATAAATTTATGTTAGTGTATAATATTTATAGGTTAATACTGTAGCAATTATTAATGAAACCTGTCTAACAAAGCTCTCTATTTTGGCCACCCTGCATTCACCGAGTATAGCCGGGGATGAGAGCACGTAATGAACTTGACTTGAATAAAATAAAATATATTTGTCGTGATCTCAAGCACTCACCGGAGTAGAGGTATTTAGGAATTAGAAGATATATGCGATTCCCTATATGTCAGGATGATCGTCGATCCCACGTAGTAGTAGTAGTAGTTACTAGAAAGAAAATTGAATGACGCCGTCGGAGAACGGGAGTTGGAAGATTTATTATATTCTTTATTTCTTGATGTGGAATTGGTAAGGTAAGAAATCGAGATGCACTTCACTGAATTGAGACACTTGGTAAAAATCAGAGAAACTAGTAGTATTTATTAAAGTGAACGTACATACGATTCAAATAAAACAGTAAGGTAAAGGGACGAATAAATCTATTATAATTCTCGACGCGTATGGTTTAATGTAATAACGAGACCGCACAGTAAAAGAATAATATACGATTGCTTTACTTTCGTGAGTTAACGTACAAGTCGCTCGACTGGACTTTGTGTGTTACAACCACTCGGAGTTAGAGTCTTTTTGTACGCAATGATTTATAATGGTAGAAGTGCTTTGAGTTATTAGGTTGGATATTCGTCGTTGACTGACTCGTTGTTCTGCTGCTCTCTGGGGCTTGGTTGTAGTGGGAGAGTGTTGTCCGGTGGGGATGCTTGCGTCAGCTTGCGTCAGCTCCCTTGTTCTCTGAGCGTGGGACCGGAGACTTGGTGAAGTCCCATGCCTCCAATTCTCAGAAGTGAGATAGCTGAGTGGCAAAGTCTCGTTCGTATCTGCTGTGTTGTGGTGAGATTGCAGTATTGCTTGGCGAAGCCTGGCTTCCTTTGTGTTATCTGCTTCCCATGGATATAGTAGTGTCTCGACGTCGCGTCGCCCTGTAGATAGTGATGAGAAAGGCTTCAGGCCTTGAGTCACAGTGATAGCGGCTTCTCTTGTAGATAGTAAGTAGCTCCTTGCAGTGATGATATTGATGACGGAGCCTCGCCTGAGTGTCGCCGATAGATTGTGATATCTAACTTCATACTCCTCTGTGACCAAAGCCTCTGTCTCTTAGTCATAGCGATAGCGGCTTAGCTCGGAGTTGTTGTCGAGCAGAGTCTCGCCTTGCTATCGCCTCAGATAAGATAGCAGTGTTGCGTTGCGTTGACAGTAGAATCTCGGTGGTATGTGACTCATCTTGGCAGAGAAGTCTTGGCTCGTTGTTTGTGGATAAGGAAGCACAAGCCTGTAATGCACCGTGCGTTTCAGAGTCTTTTCACGTTAATAATGCTTCGATCTAGCGTTATATGATGTTCCTCTCTTCTGTGTTGCAAGCTTGGCGGTCCACTGTTGACTGGCTCTCTCTCTGGCTCTCTCGGTCTTGAAGGCATTGTTGAGTCATACCTGTTGACTTCGCGGCGGCTTCCCTTGTTCGATGTCAAAGGCTCTGTCTCCTAGTCATAGCGATAGCGGTTTAACTCGGAGTTGTTGTCGAGCAAAGTCTCTCCTTGCTATCGTCTAAGATAAGATAGCGGCGTTGTGCTGCGGTGAGCCTGGAGTCTTGGTGTCTTCGAGATAAGATTACAGAGAGTGACTCAGCTTGGCGGTGAAGTCCCGACTTGTTGTTCCGCATGCAGAGTCTTGACTGATGACGTGTTCGGTAGAATCTTCTCAAGCCTTCCAGATCCTTCTAGAAGATTCTAGAAGTTTCTAATGTCGTTCCTTGTCGAAGCTTCTAGAATGTTCGAGAACATTCCAGAATTTTCCAGAATGTTCTAGAAGCTTCCATATACCATTCTCACGCTGTACTGCTTATTTTACGTGCGTTTTTATTACAATAAAATGAACTAAGCCTATTTCCTTATTCCTACTTAATATTATTGGTTATTTATGATATTTATTAATAATATTATTTATTTTTATATATTTTTGTGGGTTTTTCTGCATTACAATTTCGGATGATTAACTGATGTAATGCTTTATTTTAAAGGTATGTTATATTTGTTATATATATGTACTTATTTGCTATTGGATTATATTTGATATTATATTTGGTCTTATTCTATGGATACATTTTATACTTGTCTTGTGATCAATCTTGCTCCAGGTTATCATACGAACGAATCCCTGATTTTATTTAATTGTTATTAAAGGTTAAAATTTTAGACGGGGACGTCACACCACCCCCCATAAAGACAAATGCCGAAATAAAGAATTTATTGAGGGATTTGTTCGTTGTCTAAGCGAGTTCTTAAATCTCTGAAGGAGTATACAATAGGTATGCTTTTAGATTGCGTGTCGGATCGTTCTATGTTTGGTTCGTTTGATGTATTGGGTGTTGTTTCATTTGTTTCGCTCGGTTTTTGTTGTGTTGTTTGTACATTCGTCGGAGTTTGTCTATTTGCAAAGAACAGCAAAAGATGTGTAAATGAGCTCCATACAGCTCCTAACAAATGTATACTGCAACCATATGCGGCATGTAGTGCGTATCCGTGTATGAGAGTATCGAATATAATTTTAATTAGTCGGATAATAATAAAGATGCCAAATACTCCGGCCGTGGCTGCTCCAAAAGCTGTAAATCCTTGCCATATTTTTGTTACCGTGCTTTCATAGATTTTATTTAACGCATCTTCATCCAGCATATGTTGCAATGATACTGAGTTTCTTTCTATTGCTTGACCCGTAAATCCGCGAGCTATAGTATGTAGAACGGCGCTCCGTTCTGCGGGGAACATTATGTGATCTCGGAGGTCGTCTAGATCTTGTTGAGTATAAATCCCACTTGTCGCGAGAGACTTGGGAGCGAGATATCTCCAGGATAATCTAGTTAGAGGTTTGATCTCGTGTGGCTGTGTAACAATTATAGGTTGCGGATTAAATTGCAGCCATGTTTCCTCAACATTATATTGTATAGGTAACAATGGATTGCAGTCTCTAATTGTTCCATGTCTGGTAAGAATGTGTGATTTTGGTGTTATATACAACGATGCGTTTCTAAACGTTACTGGCAGTTCAGAGGAGCATGTATTTGTTTTCCTCAAATTAACTTCAATGGGAATACATTTAATGATGTGAATTACTTCACCTGCTGTTACTGCCATGTAGCCTGGAGATTTCATCAACCTGTACGCGAACTCGTCCGGTCTTAATTCAGCGAGCGAGAGTGTGTTTTGTATTACTTGTTTCTCGAGCTCACATTTTTGTGTAATTATGTCCTTATATAAAGAATTTAATTGTTGTCTCATGTGTTTTTCCACATAGACGAACTTCGAGTTCGCGTAAGTAAACAGGTCTAAGTTGGTTACTGCAGTCTTAGTTTTTGTTTTAAACGTATTTCCTTTTTGAGTTTCGAATATGAATAATTTAGGATGTTCTGTGCCAAATAACGTGTAGCCACACATCGTATGTATTTTACTCTGTGTCAATGCGAAGGTAGTATCTTGTGTCTCTAATGTAAAAATCGTTGTGTTGTAGGTGTGAGAGTCTAAGGTTCCCTGATATCTCGTCGCAATTCCCTCGTACAAGACATCGTATGTCTCAAAATCACAGGTACTTGTCGGTACGCTATTCCAGAAAGTATACCCGTCGTCCGAATCGATACAATTTTCATCAGCTAGGTCGCACACTGTACCAGATTTTAACATTATTTTACCTGAATTTAGCTTTACGGGGACGTACGATGTCCTCAATGAAATTTTTACGCTCGCCTGTACGATAACATCGTCCCAGGTTCCATAATAATCGGAGTACTGTACTCCTTTGCAAGTTCCATCTACGCTTACTCTCCCAGCCAAGGTAATGCTCCTATAGTACGTTCGATTTGGCTTAAGGCCGTCTATAACGTCCTGCGTTCCTATTTTTAACAATCCTTCCTTATGCATTTGTATGCACCTACTCCTAGATGTTTCTTGGAGATAATTCGCTTGACCATTATGCACCGCCGATATGTGCGAATGCATTCCACAATAATATATGGTGCGAAATATTTCCACTTTACATTGCATTACCTCAGTGTGAGTGTAGCTGGACAATTGCAGTAATTGTATGTACGTACTAATGTTTGTCGGTGTTTCTATTTCTAGATCACATTCTCCTGGGCGCAGTAGAGAGACGGTGGTAACATTGAGATACGTTCCTCCACAATCGTAAGCTACTATTGCTTTGGCGTCCTGGAGCAAGGTCGATGCTACTATTACGAGGATGATTTCCTACGGATAGACAAGTTAGTTAGTATAATTCCTTATTATCTAAGATATATGTATGTCTTTAATTATGTTATCCGAGAATCGAAAAGTTGAGTAGCCATTACATGGTTTACTGACTTCTCGATCTTTCTGATTTACCCGATGCCGGTTTTCACTATTTTTAATTTGTCGGCATGGACTACCCGAGGTTTTCCTTTATAATTTATTTTGATATTGTTCTTAGGCATGACTTCTAAGATTCGATATGGGCCTGAATATTGGTCGCCCAATTTGCCTTTAATTGGTTCTTTAATCAAATATACTCTGTCTCCAGTTTTGAATTTCTTTGCATTTATTTTACGGTCATAATAATTTTTACTTCTTTCTTTTGATCTTATAAGATTCCCTCTGGCCATTTCTTGTGAGCTTTTCAGAGTATCGAATAAATTTGTTAGATAGTCTTGGTAGGGTTGTTCAAATTGTGTGTCGGGAATCATGAAGGATGAAGGCATTCTAGGTATTCTCCCAAAGACAAGCGTGTACGGGGTATAGCTAGTGCCTTCATGAACAGAGGTGTTGTATGAAAACATAGCGGCGGGGAGATTCTCGTCCCATTCTTGATTGTTACTTGTGAACATTTTTAGGTATTCTGTTAGGACATGATGGGATCTCTCAATGGAACCGTTGGATTGAGGGTGGTACGCGGTAGTTCTATATTGTTTAATTTTGAAATACGAGGCTATGATCTTCATTAAGGAAGTGAAAAAGGTGGGGGCTTGGTCGGTTAATATGGCTTTCGGGGCGCCATAAATGCAAATAAAATTTTTTATTAATGCTTCCGCTATTGCAAGAGAATCTGCTGTTTGCATAGGTGCTGCTATGGAATATTTGGTTAATAGATCTTGTATCGTTAATATATAAGTGTTAAATTGAATTGTGGTTGGCAGAGGGCCAACTACGTCCATAGAAACTTTTTCAAAAGCTACTTTGGGTGTATCAGTTATGATCATTGGTTGTTTGGTCTTTACTCTAGTTAATTTCTTTATCAGGCAATCTCTACAGTTTCTTATATACTCTTGGATATCTTTCTTCATAGTGGACCAGTAAAAGTCTTGTCTGATTCTATTATATGTTTTACTTACGCCTTTATGGCCTCCTATCTTAGTCGCGTGTTTCTCAATTATAATATTTTCTCGTTCGTTAATTTCCGGGCATCTAATTAAAGACTGGCAGATAGTTAGTATTATTGGTTTATTGTTAAGGTATCTTTTCAAAGTTTTAAACATGAAATTCCAAGAGATATTATCATAATAATCTGTCTGGGCTATACTAATCGAACTTAATTTTAATTCCTCTATTACGTCTAATAGGGATCTTATGCTATTTGTTATTCCGTCGGTTTCTATGAGAGTTTGGCCATTCAATTTTATAGGGATGGAAATTAAAGTGTGATTCTTAATTATTTGTACGTTTGCTCTTTCCAAAGTTAAGTTATCATAGATAGGCAGTTTATTGATTTTACTGTAGTCTTTTGCTCCTTTATCGAATGGTGTACCGTTTAAGTATATGAAAATTAAATGGTTGTCTTTTCTCTTTAAGAGAGGATCTCTAGTCTCATTAATTCGTAAGGTTCTATCAAAATTTGACGTGTTAGTGAGAAAAGGCTCATTTTCATCGTCAGAAAATGATTCTACTGGTATGGAGTCGTCACTCGATTGACTATCTTCACTGTCTGAATCCATTGGTTCGTGTTGCTGTTCTATGTCTGAATTTTCATTGTCATGGATCGCGATGGGTGGTGTTATAGCAGTTTCTTCGTCGATGGCTTGTATAGTCGTGGGAGATTGTATGTCGGTTTGTCTCGTAGTTCCTCTATTTGTGAAGAGGGATTCGTTTGAGCTTTCATCAAAGGTATTAAATAGGAAGGACGCGTCTGGTGGATTTCTAGACAAAGCGTCGGCTACTACGTTAGTCTTTCCCGATTTATATTGTATTGTATAGTCGTACTCGGAAAGCTTTAGCCTCCATTTCCAAAGGCGGGAACTTGGATCCTTGATCGAATGAAGCCACACCAAGGGCTTGTGGTCAGTGATGATAGAAAAGTTCCTTCCGTACAGGTAGTGCCGGAAGTAGCTGACAGCGTATACGATGGCTAAACACTCCTTCTCGATTGTTGAATATCTCGCTTCTGCTTCGTTGAGTACCCTGGATGTAAAAGAAACAGGTAAATCTTTTCCGGAACGTTCTTGACTCAGCACTCCTCCAATCGCGTATCCGCATGCATCTGTGGTTAGTATAAAAGTTTTGTCAAAATCTGGGTACTGGAGAATAGGGGCTTTGCACAATTCGTTCCTGAGAGTGTTGAATGATTCTTCTTGTAATTTAGTCCAAATAAAATCTTTGTCCTTCTTTAAGAGATCTGTGAGGGGTTTTGCGATTTTTGAGAAGTTTTCAATAAAACGTCTATAATATCCTGTTAGTCCAAGGAATTGTTTAATCGCTTTTGGTGACTTTAGTATAGGAAAATTCTTTACGGCTTTAATTTTGTCAGGGTCCGGTCTTACTCCGTCAGAACCTATTATGTGCCCTAAATACGCGACTTCATGTCTTAAAAATTGGCATTTCTCTGGTTGCAGTAATAGGTTTGCGTTTCGTAGTCTATCCATTAATCTTGAAATCTTTATTTTATGTTCTTCTAAGGATCGCGCGTATACTACAATATCGTCAAGGTACACGAACAGTTCTATTCCCTGTAATCCTGTTAATACGTTATCCATAACGCGCTGGAATGTAGCTGGCGCGTTTTTAAGTCCGAATGGCATTCTCAAGTATTCGTAGTGTCCATAAGGGGTTGTGAACGCAGTTTTTGGCGTATCTTTCTCGTCCATAGGTATTTGGTGAAAGCCTTGTGCTAGGTCGAATATTGAGAAATACTTTGCGCTTCCTAATTGGTCTAATATCTCGTTAATATTTGGTAATGGGTAAGCGTCTCCTATCGTTTTCTCGTTTAGTTTCCTATAGTCAATGACCATGCGCCATTTCTTTTCTCCGTTAGCAGTTAATTTTTTTGGAACGATCCATAAGGGCGAGTTATAAGGGGAGCTAGATGGCTTTATTATCTCGTCTTTTAATAATTTGCTAACTTGTTTTTGTATCTCTTCTCTATGAATCGGGGGATATCGGTATTGCTTCACGTGTGTCGGGATGTCGTCCGTGGTTGGTATCGTGTGCGATATGTTACAAGCTGATCTTAGTTTATCGCCCGGTAAGTGAAAGCAGTCTATGTTTTTAGTTAATATATCCCTAACGTGTTCTACCTCCTCTTCATTTAGATGTTCGGTGTTAATTAGTTCTTTTAAAATAACGTATCGATTTGGCTTTGGTACGTCTCTATATAATGCAGTGTGATAGCATTGAGTTTGGTTTTGGGACTCAGTGGATTCAGCGGATTTTGTAAATTCAGTGGTACATAAGTCAATGGGTTCAGTGAGAAATTCAGTGGATTTGGGAGATTCAGTGGATTCAGTGGAGTCAATAGACTTTAAATCAGTGGATTCAGTGAGAAATTCAGTGGATTCAGTGGAAAATTCAGTGGATTCAGTGGAGTCAATAGACTTTAAATCAGTGGATTCAGTGAGAAATTCAGTGAAGTCAGAGTGAAGGGGAAGGTTCTGCGTGTTTGCCAGGTCGTATTCTAAAAGGCGTATCGGCTTTAATATAACTACTTGGTCATCCTCGGAGACGTTATATATTTTCATATATCCTTTACCTTTTGAATTGGTTACTAGCGCCCCTCCCGTATATAATCCGCTGGATTCATAAACTGGTACATAACCGTCTGTGCTTTCTGGATTGGTTACGTTAAACGAAATTGGTATAGCCGTCCTAGGCGGAATTGTTACTTCTATGTCTTCATAGAATGGTATTGTCATTTCTCCTACTATTAAAGTTTTATCTTTATAATTGAGTGTTGCATTGTTAAGCTTTAAAAATTCCGACCCGATTATTCCCTCACATGGGATGGGAACATCGTCCGCAATAATATGGAATTTAGTATCTCTATTTAATATATTGAAAGTTACGGATCCGAGTGTTCTCAAAGGGATTCTCGTGATTCCGCGTAGCGTTAGTTTTTCTTTAACATTGATAATAAGGTTATATAGTTTTGATATCTTTAAAAGGTTTACTGCAGAGCCCGTATCTACCATAAAGTCGCAGGTTTTATCTAAGAATTCATTCGTTAAAATAATTCGCGAAATGGGAGGAGGACTCTGTAGATTTGCTACGACTATTGTCGCGTCTTGAGTTGAATTTTGTTTCTTATCATCTCTCAACCGTCCGTAACCTCCGTAATGGTGATCGGGTGCGCGCTTGTTTGAGTAGTCTCCCGTGCCGCGCTCGCTACCGGGAGATTTTTCTCGTTTCCCGCATTCTGTTGAGTAATGGTATTTCTAAATGCGAGTTTCCTACACTCATTCAAACTATGACCTGGGTACTTGCAGTATCTGCAAACATCGGGGGAGTTAGGACCTGGGACTCCTGGAATTAATGGCCTTATCCAGGGTTTCGGGGCTTGAAAGTTTGGATTCCGGAGAATGGACTTCGGTTGCTCCTTTTCTTTGTCAGGGGGTTTGGAACTGTAGGCGTCTGAACGTATAATGAAATTTGCTTTCTGTGTATTTGACCGTTCGTGCGCTTTTTCGGCTTCTAAATTATTTGATATCTTTACCGCCCATTCGATAGCCTCATCCAGATTTGTGATACTCCGATGTTCCATTCGCGTAATAATATTCGATGGGAGCCCGTTGATAAATGCTTCTAAAACTTCTTCATCAATTTCATCCGCGAAAGATCGTTTCATGCCCTTCCCTTGACGCCGGTTACCGTCTAAGATTGCGGATTTTAAATCTTTTATTTTTCCTGCGTAGTGAAGGATAGTTTCACCCGGTAGTTTATACGTGTTGGCTAGTTCGCCTCTATATTGGGCTATGGATTTATTAGGGGCAAAGATTGCTTTTAACTTATCTAAAATATCTACAACACGCGTATATATACTGCCTTCGATAACCTGGTATGCGTCGGCTTCTAACTTAGTGATTATAAATTGAACCAGTTGCGGTTCTTGTACAGAGGATAGTAAGTTTCGTGCCCGTTCGCATGCTCGTGCGAATTGAAAAATCGATATATTGTACCCGTTATAGGATGGAATATTAGCGACGACGTCTTTTAATTTAAGGGTTGGTACGGGTAAAGGTTGCTCGTCGGGTATTGGTATATCACGATCTTCTTCATACACTGACGCGGCTCGCGATGCTTCGTTCATCCTTTGTTCTAGGGCGTTCACATGATCCGGTAATTTGCGCAATTGGTGAAGCTCATTTTGAATTTGCGAAAGGACTTGGAATAGAGAATTCGCGTCGATACTGTCGCTAACGCGTTCGCGGCTCGATGTTTTTGATGGTTCCCGCGTTTGTTTATCGCGATCTTCTGAAGTCTTTTGTCTTAACTCTGTCTCTGCTTCTTTCGGAATGGAGCCGTGCGATCTAGTTGAATGAGCCATCTCAATAAAGTTCTGTTTTCACGATCTTTTCGGACTCTACTAATATCGCGTTTTCGCCTTCTCGAAATCTCGGGTTGCCGTGTTCAATTAAATATTCAGTGAATTTATTTGTGCAAGTGCGGCAACGGTAACCTTCGCGAGGTTTATGTAGATTCTTATTACAACGGTTGCAAATAATGTGGATAGTTTTTCTAATGGAAAGTTGATGGAATCTAATCAAGGACCACTCGTCAGACTTCTCGTAGATCAAATTAGCATAGCACGCGGTGCAAATGATGGCAGGTATTGTAGTATGACTATAACCAGAACCGTAATGGCAAAAATAAGGAGGTACTATCTCTGGTTCGTCTGGTAGTTCGGAATCTTGGTATAAATTAAAAATAGAATTGCTGTGTGTGTACGGACACATTAAATAGTCTTATATCCCGATTTCTTTATGATGTCGTTTACAATAATGTTTCTACAGTTTCCTCAACTTCTATCGATAGAACACGGTCGTCTAAATCAGGGATTCCGTGTCGACTCAAATATTGAACAAATTTAATGGTACACGGTGTACAATGATCTCCGTCTCGATACTCGCAGACGCTATTGTCACAGAGATCACACTTAATTCTAATTGGTGGACCGATAGTTAATTGATGCGCCCGTAGTCTGATCCAACCTGACGGTTTCTCTAGAAGTTCAGTGTAAAAGCAGCTTACACACAAAGCTGTTCTTCCCGTTTCGTGCACAAAGCTTATACCGCGATGGCAATAATACGGAGGGGTTATGATTTCAATTTCCTCGGCCGGTTCTTCGACCGGTTCCTCGTCGTATAAGAATGCGTCGGACACAGGGTCTTTGGGTCTTCGCGGGCACATGAACACGTTAACTATTTACGAAATATTAGCTAGCACTAGTATTAAAGCTGAAAATAATTGTTTATTATGGGACACAGTGAATACAGTGAATATAGTCAATCATAAAATAATAATATGTAGAAAAGTATATAGTATAATTATAAAAATAGTTCAATCGAATATGTATACGATCAATGCAAATAAAATATAGTGTGTATATAAAAGGTATAAAAATTGGAATATGTAAGCTAATAATATAAGGTTAGTAAATGTATGTATGTGGTATAAGTAGAATCGTAGGTAATAAATGGTAATTGCAAAAATAGTAAATTAAAATCAGTGAGTTGAAGTCAGTGAATATAGCAATATGTAATATAGTAATGTCTTATAGAATATCTAAATTGTATATATATACGGTAAGCAATACTGGAAAAATAAGTATAAAATAAAATATAATAATGCGTATAAAATAATGGTAGAGTAGTACATATGTTAAATGGAAGTGTATAACTAAGTTTAAAAAATAGTAAAATTCAAAAATGATTAAATAGTAAAATAATATTATCTGAAAGAAACGGATTAATACAATGAATCAGTAGACAAGTTCAAAACGTTTGCGTATCCCACCGCTGCCACCAAATTTATGTTACGTCCAGGTTAGATAACAAATAAAAAAAAAATATAGAAATAAATTTATGTTAGTGTATAATATTTATAGGTTAATACTGTAGCAATTATTAATGAAACCTGTCTAACAAAGCTCTCTATTTTGGCCACCCTGCATTCACCGAGTATAGCCGGGGATGAGAGCACGTAATGAACTTGACTTGAATAAAATAAAATATATTTGTCGTGATCTCAAGCACTCACCGGAGTAGAGGTATTTAGGAATTAGAAGATATATGCGATTCCCTATATGTCAGGATGATCGTCGATCCCACGTAGTAGTAGTAGTAGTTACTAGAAAGAAAATTGAATGACGCCGTCGGAGAACGGGAGTTGGAAGATTTATTATATTCTTTATTTCTTGATGTGGAATTGGTAAGGTAAGAAATCGAGATGCACTTCACTGAATTGAGACACTTGGTAAAAATCAGAGAAACTAGTAGTATTTATTAAAGTGAACGTACATACGATTCAAATAAAACAGTAAGGTAAAGGGACGAATAAATCTATTATAATTCTCGACGCGTATGGTTTAATGTAATAACGAGACCGCACAGTAAAAGAATAATATACGATTGCTTTACTTTCGTGAGTTAACGTACAAGTCGCTCGACTGGACTTTGTGTGTTACAACCACTCGGAGTTAGAGTCTTTTTGTACGCAATGATTTATAATGGTAGAAGTGCTTTGAGTTATTAGGTTGGATATTCGTCGTTGACTGACTCGTTGTTCTGCTGCTCTCTGGGGCTTGGTTGTAGTGGGAGAGTGTTGTCCGGTGGGGATGCTTGCGTCAGCTTGCGTCAGCTCCCTTGTTCTCTGAGCGTGGGACCGGAGACTTGGTGAAGTCCCATGCCTCCAATTCTCAGAAGTGAGATAGCTGAGTGGCAAAGTCTCGTTCGTATCTGCTGTGTTGTGGTGAGATTGCAGTATTGCTTGGCGAAGCCTGGCTTCCTTTGTGTTATCTGCTTCCCATGGATATAGTAGTGTCTCGACGTCGCGTCGCCCTGTAGATAGTGATGAGAAAGGCTTCAGGCCTTGAGTCACAGTGATAGCGGCTTCTCTTGTAGATAGTAAGTAGCTCCTTGCAGTGATGATATTGATGACGGAGCCTCGCCTGAGTGTCGCCGATAGATTGTGATATCTAACTTCATACTCCTCTGTGACCAAAGCCTCTGTCTCTTAGTCATAGCGATAGCGGCTTAGCTCGGAGTTGTTGTCGAGCAGAGTCTCGCCTTGCTATCGCCTCAGATAAGATAGCAGTGTTGCGTTGCGTTGACAGTAGAATCTCGGTGGTATGTGACTCATCTTGGCAGAGAAGTCTTGGCTCGTTGTTTGTGGATAAGGAAGCACAAGCCTGTAATGCACCGTGCGTTTCAGAGTCTTTTCACGTTAATAATGCTTCGATCTAGCGTTATATGATGTTCCTCTCTTCTGTGTTGCAAGCTTGGCGGTCCACTGTTGACTGGCTCTCTCTCTGGCTCTCTCGGTCTTGAAGGCATTGTTGAGTCATACCTGTTGACTTCGCGGCGGCTTCCCTTGTTCGATGTCAAAGGCTCTGTCTCCTAGTCATAGCGATAGCGGTTTAACTCGGAGTTGTTGTCGAGCAAAGTCTCTCCTTGCTATCGTCTAAGATAAGATAGCGGCGTTATGCTGCGGTGAGCCTGGAGTCTTGGTGTCTTCGAGATAAGATTACAGAGAGTGACTCAGCTTGGCGGTGAAGTCCCGACTTGTTGTTCCGCATGCAGAGTCTTGACTGATGACGTGTTCGGTAGAATCTTCTCAAGCCTTCCAGATCCTTCTAGAAGATTCTAGAAGTTTCTAATGTCGTTCCTTGTCGAAGCTTCTAGAATGTTCGAGAACATTCCAGAATTTTCCAGAATGTTCTAGAAGCTTCCATATACCATTCTCACGCTGTACTGCTTATTTTACGTGCGTTTTTATTACAATAAAATGAACTAAGCCTATTTCCTTATTCCTACTTAATATTATTGGTTATTTATGATATTTATTAATAATATTATTTATTTTTATATATTTTTGTGGGTTTTTCTGCATTACAATTTCGGATGATTAACTGATGTAATGCTTTATTTTAAAGGTATGTTATATTTGTTATATATATGTACTTATTTGCTATTGGATTATATTTGATATTATATTTGGTCTTATTCTATGGATACATTTTATACTTGTCTTGTGATCAATCTTGCTCCAGGTTATCATACGAACGAATCCCTGATTTTATTTAATTGTTATTAAAGGTTAAAATTTTAGACGGGGACGTCACAGGTTCAATTCTGTCCATTTTTCACGGATTTTCGTCAAAAAAACGTAAATGTGCATTTTTTCGCTTTACATGCATTCAGACCGTGTTTTCATGCATTTGCTCGAATTTGGTTCAATTCTGCCCATTTTTCACGGATTCTCGTCAAAAAGACGTAAGTGTGCATTTTTGGCTTTAAATGTATTCCGAAATTATTTTCATGGACTTGCTCGAGTTTGGTTCATTTTTGTCCATTTTTCACGGTTTTTCGACAGAATAACGTAAATGTGCATTTTTTTCGCTTTACATGCTTTCCGACACTATTTTCATGCATTTGCTCGAGTTTGGTTCAATTCTGTCCATTTTTCACGGATTTTCGTCAAAAAAACGTAAATGTGCATTTTTTCGCTTTACATGCATTCCGACACTATTTTCATGCATTTGCTCGAGTTTGGTTCAATTCTGTCCATTTTTCACGGATTTTCGTCAAAAAAACGTAAATGTGCATTTTTTCGCTTTACATGCATTCAGACCGTGTTTTCATGCATTTGCTCGAATTTGGTTCAATTCTGCCCATTTTTCACGGATTCTCGTCAAAAAGACGTAAGTGTGCATTTTTGGCTTTACATGTATTTTGACGCTATTTGCAAGCATTTGTTCGAGATTGGTTCACTTCTGGTGATTTTTCACGGATTTTCGTCAAAAAAACGTAAATGTGCATTTCTTCGCTTTACATGCATTCCGACACTATTTTCATGCATTTGCTCGAGTTTGGTTCAATTCTGTCCATTTTTCACGGATTTTCGTCAAAAAAACGTAAATTGCATTTTTTTCGCTTTACATGCATTCCGACCGTATTTTCATGCATTTGCTCGTGTTTGGTTCAATTCTGCCCATTTTTCACGGATACTCGTCAAAAAGACGTAAGTGTGCATTTTTGGCTTTACATTTATTCCGACGCTATTTGCAAGCATTTGCTCGAGGTTGGTTCACTTCTGGAGATTTTTCACGGATTTTCGTCAAAAAAACGTAAATTGCATTTTTTCGCTTTACATGCATTCCGACCGTATTTTCATGCATTTGCTCGTGTTTGGTTCAATTCTGCCCATTTTTCACGGATACTCGTCAAAAAGACGTAAGTGTGCATTTTTGGCTTTACATGTATTCCGACCCTATTTGCAAGCATTTGATCGAGGTTGGTTCACTTCTTGTAATTTTTCACGGATTTTCGACAAAAACACGTGTATGTGCATTTTTTCGCTTAACATGTATTTTTTAGCTACTTGCTTGCGGACGGTACCTCCGGTTAGTTATTTTTCTAAGTCCCAACGGAATTTTTCTTCCATCAACTGGCGATACCACCAGATGAATAATTTTGTGGCTTTAAATGTATTCCGAAATTATTTTCATGGACTTGCTCGAGTTTGGTTCATTTTTGTCCATTTTTCACGGTTTTTCGACAGAATAACGTAAATGTGCATTTTTTCGCTTAACATGCATTCCGACGAAATTTTCATGCATTTGCTAGAGTTTGGTTCAATTCTGTCCATTTTTCACGGATTTTCGTCAAAAAAACGTAAATGTGCATTTTTTCGCTTTACATGCATTCCGACCCTATTTTCATGCATTTGCTCAAGTTTGGTTCAATTCTGTCCATTTTTCACGGATTTCCGTCAAAAAAACGTAAATGTGCATTTTTTCGCTTTACATGCATTCCGACACTATTTTCATGCATTTGCTCGAGTTTGGTTAAATTCTGTCCATTTTTCACGAATTTTCGTCAAAAAAACGTAAATGTGCATTTTTTCGCTTTACATGCATTCCGACCGTATTTTCATGCATTTGCTCGAATTTGGTTCAATTCTGTCCATTTTTCACGGATTCTCGTCAAAAAGACGTAAGTGTGCATTTTTGGCTTTACATGTATTCCGACGCTATTTGCAAGCATTTGCTCGAGGTTGGTTCACTTCTTGTAATTTTTCACGGATTTTCGACAAAAACACGTGTATGTGCATTTTTTCGCCTTACATGTATTCTGACGATATTTGCTCCAGATAGATTCACTTTTGATCATTTTTCACGGATTTTCGACAGAAACCCGTGTATGTGCATTTTTTCGCTTTACATGTATTTTTTAGCTACTTGCTTGCGGGCGGTACCTCCGGTTAGTTATTTTTCTAAGTCCCAACGGAATTTTTCTTACATCAACGAACGATACCACCAAATGAATAATTTTGTGGCTTTAAATGTATTCCGAAATTATTTTCATGGACATGCTCGAGTTTGGTTCATTTTTGTCCGGTTTTTCGACAGAATAACGTAAATGTGCATTTTTTCGCTTTACATGCATTCCGACCGTATTTTCATGCATTTGCTCGAATTTGGTTCAATTCTGCCCATTTTTCACGGATTCTCGTCAAAAAGACGTAAGTGTGCATTTTTGGCTTTACATGCATTCCGACACTATTTTCATGCATTTGCTCGAGTTTGGTTCAATTCTGTCCATTTTTCACGGATTTTCGTCAAAAAAACGTAAATGTGCATTTTTTCGCTTTACATGCATTCAGACCGTGTTTTCATGCATTTGCTCGAATTTGGTTCAATTCTGCCCATTTTTCACGGATTCTCGTCAAAAAGACGTAAATGTGCATTTTTTCGCTTTACATGCATTCCGACACTATTTTCATGCATTTGCTCGAGTTTGGTTCAATTCTGTCCATTTTTCACGGATTTTCGTCAAAAAAACGTAAATGTGCATTTTTTCGCTTTACATGCATTCAGACCGTGTTTTCATGCATTTGCTCGAATTTGGTTCAATTCTGCCCATTTTTCACGGATTCTCGTCAAAAAGACGTAAGTGTGCATTTTTGGCTTTAAATGTATTCCGAAATTATTTTCATGGACTTGCTCGAGTTTGGTTCATTTTTGTCCATTTTTCACGGTTTTTCGACAGAATAACGTAAATGTGCATTTTTTTCGCTTTACATGCATTCCGACACTATTTTCATGCATTTGCTCGAGTTTGGTTCAATTCTGTCCATTTTTCACGGATTTTCGTCAAAAAAACGTAAATGTGCATTTTTTCGCTTTACATGCATTCCGACACTATTTTCATGCATTTGCTCGAGTTTGGTTCAATTCTGTCCATTTTTCACGGATTTTCGTCAAAAAAACGTAAATGTGCATTTTTTCGCTTTACATGCATTCAGACCGTGTTTTCATGCATTTGCTCGAATTTGGTTCAATTCTGCCCATTTTTCACGGATTCTCGTCAAAAAGACGTAAGTGTGCATTTTTGGCTTTACATGTATTTTGACGCTATTTGCAAGCATTTGTTCGAGATTGGTTCACTTCTGGTGATTTTTCACGGATTTTCGTCAAAAAAACGTAAATGTGCATTTCTTCGCTTTACATGCATTCCGACACTATTTTCATGCATTTGCTCGAGTTTGGTTCAATTCTGTCCATTTTTCACGGATTTGCGTCAAAAAAACGTAAATTGCATTTTTTCGCTTTACATGCATTCCGACCGTATTTTCATGCATTTGCTCGTGTTTGGTTCAATTCTGCCCATTTTTCACGGATACTCGTCAAAAAGACGTAAGTGTGCATTTTTGGCTTTACATGTATTCCGACGCTATTTGCAAGCATTTGCTCGAGGTTGGTTCACTTCTGGAGATTTTTCACGGATTTTCGTCAAAAAAACGTAAATTGCATTTTTTCGCTTTACATGCATTCCGACCGTATTTTCATGCATTTGCTCGTGTTTGGTTCAATTCTGCCCATTTTTCACGGATACTCGTCAAAAAGACGTAAGTGTGCATTTTTGGCTTTACATGTATTCCGACCCTATTTGCAAGCATTTGATCGAGGTTGGTTCACTTCTTGTAATTTTTCACGGATTTTCGACAAAAACACGTGTATGTGCATTTTTTCGCTTAACATGTATTTTTTAGCTACTTGCTTGCGGACGGTACCTCCGGTTAGTTATTTTTCTAAGTCCCAACGGAATTTTTCTTCCATCAACTGGCGATACCACCAGATGAATAATTTTGTGGCTTTAAATGTATTCCGAAATTATTTTCATGGACTTGCTCGAGTTTGGTTCATTTTTGTCCATTTTTCACGGTTTTTCGACAGAATAACGTAAATGTGCATTTTTTTCGCTTTACATGCATTCCGACACTATTTTCATGCATTTGCTCGAGTTTGGTTCAATTCTGTCCATTTTTCACGGATTTTCGTCAAAAAAACGTAAATGTGCATTTTTTCGCTTTACATGCATTCCGACACTATTTTCATGCATTTGCTCGAGTTTGGTTCAATTCTGTCCATTTTTCACGGATTTTCGTCAAAAAAACGTAAATGTGCATTTTTTCGCTTTACATGCATTCAGACCGTGTTTTCATGCATTTGCTCGAATTTGGTTCAATTCTGCCCATTTTTCACGGATTCTCGTCAAAAAGACGTAAGTGTGCATTTTTGGCTTTACATGTATTTTGACGCTATTTGCAAGCATTTGTTCGAGATTGGTTCACTTCTGGTGATTTTTCACGGATTTTCGTCAAAAAAACGTAAATGTGCATTTCTTCGCTTTACATGCATTCCGACACTATTTTCATGCATTTGCTCGAGTTTGGTTCAATTCTGTCCATTTTTCACGGATTTTCGTCAAAAAAACGTAAATTGCATTTTTTCGCTTTACATGCATTCCGACCGTATTTTCATGCATTTGCTCGTGTTTGGTTCAATTCTGCCCATTTTTCACGGATACTCGTCAAAAAGACGTAAGTGTGCATTTTTGGCTTTACATGTATTCCGACGCTATTTGCAAGCATTTGCTCGAGGTTGGTTCACTTCTGGAGATTTTTCACGGATTTTCGTCAAAAAAACGTAAATTGCATTTTTTCGCTTTACATGCATTCCGACCGTATTTTCATGCATTTGCTCGTGTTTGGTTCAATTCTGCCCATTTTTCACGGATACTCGTCAAAAAGACGTAAGTGTGCATTTTTGGCTTTACATGTATTCCGACCCTATTTGCAAGCATTTGATCGAGGTTGGTTCACTTCTTGTAATTTTTCACGGATTTTCGACAAAAACACGTGTATGTGCATTTTTTCGCTTAACATGTATTTTTTAGCTACTTGCTTGCGGACGGTACCTCCGGTTAGTTATTTTTCTAAGTCCCAACGGAATTTTTCTTCCATCAACTGGCGATACCACCAGATGAATAATTTTGTGGCTTTAAATGTATTCCGAAATTATTTTCATGGACTTGCTCGAGTTTGGTTCATTTTTGTCCATTTTTCACGGTTTTTCGACAGAATAACGTAAATGTGCATTTTTTTGCTTAACATGCATTCCGACGAAATTTTCATGCATTTGCTAGAGTTTGGTTCAATTCTGTCCATTTTTCACGGATTTTCGTCAAAAAAACGTAAATGTGCATTTTTTCGCTTTACATGCATTCCGACCCTATTTTCATGCATTTGCTCAAGTTTGGTTCAATTCTGTCCATTTTTCACGGATTTCCGTCAAAAAAACGTAAATGTGCATTTTTTCGCTTTACATGCATTCCGACACTATTTTCATGCATTTGCTCGAGTTTGGTTAAATTCTGTCCATTTTTCACGAATTTTCGTCAAAAAAACGTAAATGTGCATTTTTTCGCTTTACATGCATTCCGACCGTATTTTCATGCATTTGCTCGAATTTGGTTCAATTCTGTCCATTTTTCACGGATTCTCGTCAAAAAGACGTAAGTGTGCATTTTTGGCTTTACATGTATTCCGACGCTATTTGCAAGCATTTGCTCGAGGTTGGTTCACTTCTTGTAATTTTTCACGGATTTTCGACAAAAACACGTGTATGTGCATTTTTTCGCCTTACATGTATTCTGACGATATTTGCTCCAGATTGATTCACTTTTGATCATTTTTCACGGATTTTCGACAGAAACCCGTGTATGTGCATTTTTTCGCTTTACATGTATTTTTTAGCTACTTGCTTGCGGGCGGTACCTCCGGTTAGTTATTTTTCTAAGTCCCAACGGAATTTTTCTTCCATCAACGGGCGATACCACCAGATGAATAATTTTGTGGCTTTAAATGTATTCCGAAATTATTTTCATGGACTTGCTCGAGTTTGGTTCATTTTTGTCCATTTTTCACGGTTTTTCGACAGAATAACGTAAATGAGCATTTTTTCGCTTAACATGCATTCCGACGAAATTTTCATGCATTTGCTAGAGTTTGGTTCAATTCTGTCCATTTTTCACGGATTTTCGTCAAAAAAACGTAAATGTGCATTTTTTCGCTTTACATGCATTCCGACCCTATTTTCATGCATTTGCTCAAGTTTGGTTCAATTCTGTCCATTTTTCACGGATTTCCGTCAAAAAAACGTAAATGTGCATTTTTTTGCTTTACATGCATTCCGACACTATTTTCATGCATTTGCTCGAGTTTGGTTAAATTCTGTCCATTTTTCACGAATTTTCGTCAAAAAAACGTAAATGTGCATTTTTTCGCTTTACATGAATTCCGACCGTATTTTCATGCATTTGCTCGAATTTGGTTCAATTCTGTCCATTTTTCACGGATTCTCGTCAAAAAGACGTAAGTGTGCATTTTTGGCTTTACATGTATTCCGACGCTATTTGCAAGCATTTGCTCGAGGTTGGTTCACTTCTTGTAATTTTTCACGGATTTTCGACAAAAACACGTGTATGTGCATTTTTTCGCCTTACATGTATTCTGACGATATTTGCTCCAGATTGATTCACTTTTGATCATTTTTCACGGATTTTCGACAGAAACCCGTGTATGTGCATTTTTTCGCTTTACATGTATTTTTTAGCTACTTGCTTGCGGACGGTACCTCCGGTTAGTTATTTTTCTAAGTCCCAACGGAATTTTTCTTACATCAACGGGCGATACCACCAAATGAATAATTTTGTGGCTTTAAATGTATTCCGAAATTATTTTCATGGACATGCTCGAGTTTGGTTCATTTTTGTCCGGTTTTTCGACAGAATAACGTAAATGTGCATTTTTTCGCTTTACATGCATTCCGACCGTATTTTCATGCATTTGCTCGAATTTGGTTAAATTCTGTCCATTTTTCACGAATTTTCGTCAAAAAAACGTAAATGTGCATTTTTTCGCTTTACATGCATTCCGACCGTATTTTCATGCATTTGCTCGAATTTGGTTCAATTCTGTCCATTTTTCACGGATTCTCGTCAAAAAGACGTAAGTGTGCATTTTAGGCTTTACATGTATTCCGACGCTATTTGCAAGCATTTGCTCGAGGTTGGTTCACTTCTTGTAATTTTTCACGGATTTTCGACAAAAACACGTGTATGTGCATTTTTTCGCCTTACATGTATTCTGACGATATTTGCTCCAGAATGATTCACTTTTGATCATTTTTCACGGATTTTCGACAGAAACTTGTGTATGTGCATTTTTTCGCTTTACATGTATTTTTTAGCTACTTGCTTGCGGGCGGTACCTCCGGTTAGTTATTTTTCTAAGTCCCAACGGAATTTTTCTTCCATCAACGGGCGATACCACCAGATGAATAATTTTGTGGCTTTAAATGTATTCCGAAATTATTTTCATGGACTTGCTCGAGTTTGGTTCATTTTTGTCCATTTTTCACGGTTTTTCGACAGAATAACGTAAATGTGCATTTTTTCGCTTAACATGCATTCCGACGAAATTTTCATGCATTTGCTAGAGTTTGGTTCAATTCTGTTCATTTTTCACGGATTTTCGTCAAAAAAACGTAAATTTGCATTTTTTCGCTTTACATGCATTTCGACCCTATTTTCATGCATTTGCTCAAGTTTGGTTCAATTCTGTCCATTTTTCACGGATTTCCGTCAAAAAAACGTAAATGTGCATTTTTTCGCTTTACATGCATTCCGACACTATTTTCATGCATTTGCTCGAGTTTGGTTAAATTCTGTCCATTTTTCACGAATTTTCGTCAAAAAAACGTAAATGTGCATTTTTTCGCTTTACATGCATTCCGACCGTATTTTCATGCATTTGCTCGAATTTGGTTCAATTCTGTCCATTTTTCACGGATTCTCGTCAAAAAGACGTAAGTGTGCATTTTTGGCTTTACATGTATTCCGACGCTATTTGCAAGCATTTGCTCGAGGTTGGTTCACTTCTTGTAATTTTTCACGGATTTTCGACAAAAACACGTGTATGTGCATTTTTTCGCCTTACATGTATTCTGACGATATTTGCTCCAGATTGATTCAATTTTGATCATTTTTCACGGATTTTCGACAGAAACCCGTGTATGTGCATTTTTTCGCTTTACATGTATTTTTTAGCTACTTGCTTGCGGGCGGTACCTCCGGTTAGTTATTTTTCTAAGTCCCAACGGAATTTTTCTTCCATCAACGGGCGATACCACCAGATGAATAATTTTGTGGCTTTAAATGTATTCCGAAATTATTTTCATGGACTTGCTCGAGTTTGGTTCATTTTTGTCCATTTTTCACGGTTTTTCGACAGAATAACGTAAATGTGCATTTTTTCGCTTAACATGCATTCCGACGAAATTTTCATGCATTTGCTAGAGTTTGGTTCAATTCTGTCCATTTTTCACGGATTTTCGTCAAAAAAACGTAAATGTCCATTTTTTCGCTTTACATGCATTCCGACCCTATTTTCATGCATTTGCTCAAGTTTGGTTCAATTCTGTCCATTTTTCACGGATTTCCGTCAAAAAAACGTAAATGTGCATTTTTTCGCTTTACATGCATTCCGACACTATTTTCATGCATTTGCTCGAGTTTGGTTCAATTCTGTCCATTTTTCACGAATTTTCGTCAAAAAAACGTAAATGTGCATTTTTTCGCTTTACATGCATTCCGACCGTATTTTCATGCATTTGCTCGAATTTGGTTCAATTCTGTCCATTTTTCACGGATTCTCGTCAAAAAGACGTAAGTGTGCATTTTTGGCTTTACATGTATTCCGACGCTATTTGCAAGCATTTGCTCGAGATTGGTACACTTCTGGTGATTTTTCACGGATTTTCGTCAAAAAAACGTAAATTGCATTTTTTCGCTTTACATGAATTCCGACCGTATTTTCATGCATTTGCTCGCGTTTGGTTCAATTCTGCCCATTTTTCACGGATACTCGTCAAAAAGACGTAAGTGTGCATTTTTGGCTTTACATGTATTCCGACGCTATTTGCAAGCATTTGCTCGAGGTTGGTTCACTTCTTGTAATTTTTCACGGATTTTCGACAAAAACACGTGTATGTGCATTTTTTCGCCTTACATGTATTCTGACGATATTTGCTCCAGATTGATTCACTTTTGATCATTTTTCACGGATTCTCGACAGAAACCCGTGTATGTGCATTTTTTCGCTTTACATGTATTTTTTAGCTACTTGCTTGCGGGCGGTACCTCCGGTTAGTTATTTTTCTAAGTCCCAACGGAATTTTTCTTCCATCAACGGGCGATACCACCAGATGAATAATTTTGTGGCTTTAAATGTATTCCGAAATTATTTTCATGGACTTGCTCGAGTTTGGTTCATTTTTGTCCATTTTTCACGGTTTTTCGACAGAATAACGTAAATGTGCATTTTTTCGCTTAACATGCATTCCGACGAAATTTTCATGCATTTGCTAGAGTTTGGTTCAATTCTGTCCATTTTTCACGGATTTTCGTCAAAAAAACGTAAATGTGCATTTTTTCGCTTTACATGCATTCCGACCCTATTTTCATGCATTTGCTCGAGTTTGGTTCAATTCTGTCCATTTTTCACGGATTTCCGTCAAAAAAACGTAAATGTGCATTTTTTTCGCTTTACATGCATTCCGACACTATTTTCATGCATTTGCTCGAGTTTGGTTAAATTCTGTCCATTTTTCACGAATTTTCGTCAAAAAAACGTAAATGTGCATTTTTTCGCTTTACATGCATTCCGACCGTATTTTCATGCATTTGCTCGAATTTGGTTCAATTCTGTCCATTTTTCACGGATTCTCGTCAAAAAGACGTAAGTGTGCATTTTTGGCTTTACATGTATTCCGACGCTATTTGCAAGCATTTGCTCGAGGTTGGTTCACTTCTTGTAATTTTTCACGGATTTTCGACAAAAACACGTGTATGTGCATTTTTTCGCCTTACATGTATTCTGACGATATTTGCTCCAGATTGATTCACTTTTGATCATTTTTCACGGATTTTCGACAGAAACCCGTGTATGTGCATTTTTTCGCTTTACATGTATTTTTTAGCTACTTGCTTGCGGACGATACCTCCGGTTAGTTATTTTTCTAAGTCCCAACGGAATTTTTCTTACATCAACGGGCGATACCACCAAATGAATAATTTTGTGGCTTTAAATGTATTCCGAAATTATTTTCATGGACTTGCTCGAGTTTGGTTCATTTTTGTCCGGTTTTTCGACAGAATAACGTAAATGTGCATTTTTTCGCTTAACATGCATTCCGACGAAATTTTCATGCATTTGCTCGAGTTTGGTTCAATTCTGTCCATTTTTCACGGATTTTCGTCAAAAAAACGTAAATGTGCATTTTTTCGCCTTACATGCATTCCGACCCTATTTTCATGCATTTGCTCGAGTTTGGTTCAATTCTGTCCATTTTTCACGGATTTCCGTCAAAAAAACGTAAATGTGCATTTTTTCGCTTTACATGCATTCCGACACTATTTTCATGCATTTGCTCGAGTTTGGTTCAATTCTGCCCATTTTTCACGGATACTCGTCAAAAAGACGTAAGTGTGCATTTTTGGCTTTACATGTATTCCGACGCTATTTGCAAGCATTTGCTCGAAGTTGGTTCACTTTTTGTAATTTTTCACAGATTTTCGACAAAAACACGTGTATGTGCATTTTTTCGCCTTACATGCATTCCGACCCTATTTTCATGCATTTGCTCGAGTTTGGTTCAATTCTGCCCATTTTTCACGGATACTCGTCAAAAAGACGTAAGTGTGCATTTTTGGCTTTACATGTATTCCGACGCTATTTGCAAGCATTTGCTCGAGATTGGTTCAATTCTGTCCATTTTTCACGGATTTTCGTCAAAAAAACGTAAATGTGCATTTTTTCGCCTTACATGCATTCCGACCCTATTTTCATGCATTTGCTCGAGTTTGGTTCAATTCTGCCCATTTTTCACGGATACTCGTCAAAAAGACGTAAGTGTGCATTTTTGGCTTTACATGTATTCCGACGCTATTTGCAAGCATTTGCTCGAAGTTGGTTCACTTTTTGTAATTTTTCACGGATTTTCGACAAAAACACGTGTATGTGCATTTTTTCGCCTTACATGTATTCTGACGATATTTGCTCCAGATTGATTCACTTTTGATCATTTTTCACGGATTTTCGACAGAAACCCGTGTATGTGCATTTTTTCGCTTTACATGTATTTTTTAGCTACTTGCTTGCGGGCGGTACCTCCGGTTAGTTATTTTTCTAAGTCCCAACGGAATTTTTCTTCCATCAACGGGCGATACCACCAGATGAATAATTTTGTGGCTTTAAATGTATTCCGAAATTATTTTCATGGACTTGCTCGAGTTTGGTTCATTTTTGTCCATTTTTCACGGTTTTTCGACAGAATAACGTAAATGTGCATTTTTTCGCTTAACATGCATTCCGACGTAATTTTCATGCATTTGCTCGAGTTTGGTTCAATTCTGTCCATTTTTCACGGATTTTCGTCAAAAAAACGTAAATGTGCATTTTTTCGCCTTACATGCATTCCGACCCTATTTTCATGCATTTGCTCGAGATTGGTTCAATTCTGTCCATTTTTCACGGATTTCCGTCAAAAAAACGTAAATGTGCATTTTTTCGCTTTACATGCATTCCGACACTATTTTCATGCATTTGCTCGAGGTTGGTTCAATTCTGCCCATTTTTCACGGATACTCGTCAAAAAGACGTAAGTGTGCATTTTTGGCTTTACATGTATTCCGACGCTATTTGCAAGCATTTGCTCGAGGTTGGTTCACTTCTTGTAATTTTTCACGGATTTTCGACAAAAACACGTGTATGTGCATTTTTTCGCCTTACATGTATTCTGACGATATTTGCTCCAGATTGATTCACTTTTGATCATTTTTCACGGATTTTCGACAGAAACCCGTGTATGTGCATTTTTTCGCTTTACATGTATTTTTTAGCTACTTGCTTGCGGGCGGTACCTCCGGTTAGTTATTTTTCTAAGTCCCAACGGAATTTTTCTTCCATCAACGGGCGATACCACCAGATGAATAATTTTGTGGCTTTAAATGTATTCCGAAATTATTTTCATGGACTTGCTCGAGTTTGGTTCATTTTTGTCCATTTTTCACGGTTTTTCGACAGAATAACGTAAATGTGCATTTTTTCGCTTAACATGCATTCCGACGAAATTTTCATGCATTTGCTAGAGTTTGGTTCAATTCTGTCCATTTTTCACGGATTTTCGTCAAAAAAACGTAAATGTGCATTTTTTCGCTTTACATGCATTCCGACCCTATTTTCATGCATTTGCTCGAGTTTGGTTCAATTCTGTCCATTTTTCACGGATTTCCGTCAAAAAAACGTAAATGTGCATTTTTTTCGCTTTACATGCATTCCGACACTATTTTCATGCATTTGCTCGAGTTTGGTTAAATTCTGTCCATTTTTCATGAATTTTCGTCAAAAAAACGTAAATGTGCATTTTTTCGCTTTACATGCATTCCGACCGTATTTTCATGCATTTGCTCGAATTTGGTTCAATTCTGCCCATTTTTCACGGATTCTCGTCAAAAAGACGTAAGTGTGCATTTTTGGCTTTACATGTATTCCGACGCTATTTGCAAGCATTTGCTCGAGATTGGTTCACTTCTGGTGATTTTTCACGGATTTTCGTCAAAAAAACGTAAATCAAATGAATAATTTTGTGGCTTTAAATGTATTCCGAAATTATTTTCATGGACTTGCTCGAGTTTGGTTCATTTTTGTCCGGTTTTTGGACAGAATAACGTAAATGTGCATTTTTTCGCTTAACATGCATTCCGACGAAATTTTCATGCATTTGCTCGAGTTTGGTTCAATTCTGTCCATTTTTCACGGATTTTCGTCAAAAAAACGTAAATGTGCATTTTTTTCGCCTTACATGCATTCCGACCCTATTTTCATGCATTTGCTCGAGTTTGGTTCAATTCTGTCCATTTTTCACGGATTTCCGTCAAAAAAACGTAAATGTGCATTTTTTCGCTTTACATGCATTCCGACACTATTTTCATGCATTTGCTCGAGTTTGGTTCAATTCTGCCCATTTTTCACGGATACTCGTCAAAAAGACGTAAGTGTGCATTTTTGGCTTTACATGTATTCCGACGCTATTTGCAAGCATTTGCTCGAGGTTGGTTCACTTCTTGTAATTTTTCACGGATTTTCGACAAAAACACGTGTATGTGCATTTTTTCGCCTTACATGTATTCTGACGATATTTGCTCCAGATTGATTCACTTTTGATCATTTTTCACGGATTTTCGACAGAAACCCGTGTATGTGCATTTTTTCGCTTTACATGTATTTTTTAGCTACTTGCTTGCGGGCGGTACCTCCGGTTAGTTATTTTTCTAAGTCCCAACGGAATTTTTCTTCCATCAACGGGCGATACCACCACATGAATAATTTTGTGGCTTTAAATGTATTCCGAAATTATTTTCATGGACTTGCTCGAGTTTGGTTCATTTTTGTCCGGTTTTTGGACAGAATAACGTAAATGTGCATTTTTTCGCTTAACATGCATTCCGACGAAATTTTCATGCATTTGCTCGAGTTTGGTTCAATTCTGTCCATTTTTCACGGATTTTCGTCAAAAAAACGTAAATGTGCATTTTTTTCGCCTTACATGCATTCCGACCCTATTTTCATGCATTTGCTCGAGTTTGGTTCAATTCTGTCCATTTTTCACGGATTTCCGTCAAAAAAACGTAAATGTGCATTTTTTCGCTTTACATGCATTCCGACACTATTTTCATGCATTTGCTCGAGTTTGGTTCAATTCTGCCCATTTTTCACGGATACTCGTCAAAAAGACGTAAGTGTGCATTTTTGGCTTTACATGTATTCCGACGCTATTTGCAAGCATTTGCTCGAGGTTGGTTCACTTCTTGTAATTTTTCACGGATTTTCGACAAAAACACGTGTATGTGCATTTTTTCGCCTTACATGTATTCTGACGATATTTGCTCCAGATTGATTCACTTTTGATCATTTTTCACGGATTTTCGACAGAAACCCGTGTATGTGCATTTTTTCGCTTTACATGTATTTTTTAGCTACTTGCTTGCGGGCGGTACCTCCGGTTAGTTATTTTTCTAAGTCCCAACAAAATTTTTCTTCCATCAACGGGCGATACCACCAAATGAATAATTTTGTGGCTTTAAATGTATTCCGAAATTATTTTCATGGACTTGCTCGAGTTTGGTTCATTTTTGTCCATTTTTCACGGTTTTTCGACAGAATAACGTAAATGTGCATTTTTTTCGCTTAACATGCATTCCGACGAAATTTTCATGCATTTGCTCGAGTTTGGTTAAATTCTGTCCATTTTTCACGGATTTTCGTCAAAAAAACGTAAATGTGCATTTTTTCGCTTTACATGCATTCCGACCCTATTTTCATGCATTTGCTCAAGTTTGGTTCAATTCTGTCCATTTTTCACGGATTTCCGTCAAAAAAACGTAAATGTGCATTTTTTCGCTTTACATGCATTCCGACACTATTTTCATGCATTTGCTCGAGTTTGGTTAAATTCTGTCCATTTTTCACGAATTTTCGTCAAAAAAACGTAAATGTGCATTTTTTCGCTTTACTTGCATTCCGACCGTATTTTCATGCATTTGCTCGAATTTGGATCAATTCTGTCCATTTTTCACGGATTCTCGTCAAAAAGACGTAAGTGTGCATTTTTGGCTTTACATGTATTCCGACGCTATTTGCAAGCATTTGCTCGAGATTGGTTCACTTCTGGTGATTTTTCACGGATTTTCGTCAAAAAAACGTAAATGTGCATTTTTTCGCTTTACATGCATTCCGACCCTATTTTCATGCATTTGCTCGAGTTTGGTTCAATTCTGTCCATTTTTCACGGATTTCCGTCAAAAAAACGTAAATGTGCATTTTTTTCGCTTTACATGCATTCCGACACTATTTTCATGCATTTGCTCGAGTTTGGTTAAATTCTGTCCATTTTTCATGAATTTTCGTCAAAAAAACGTAAATGTGCATTTTTTCGCTTTACATGCATTCCGACCGTATTTTCATGCATTTGCTCGAATTTGGTTCAATTCTGCCCATTTTTCACGGATTCTCGTCAAAAAGACGTAAGTGTGCATTTTTGGCTTTACATGTATTCCGACGCTATTTGCAAGCATTTGCTCGAGATTGGTTCACTTCTGGTGATTTTTCACGGATTTTCGTCAAAAAAACGTAAATGTGCATTTTTTCGCTTTACATGCATTCCGACACTATTTTCATGCATTTGCTCGAGTTTGGTTAAATTCTGTCCATTTTTCACGAATTTTCGTCAAAAAAACGTAAATGTGCATTTTTTCGCTTTACATGCATTCCGACCGTATTTTCATGCATTTGCTCGAATTTGGTTCAATTCTGTCCATTTTTCACGGATTCTCGTCAAAAAGACGTAAGTGTGCATTTTTGGCTTTACATGTATTCCGACGCTATTTGCAAGCATTTGCTCGAGATTGGTTCACTTCTGGTGATTTTTCACGGATTTTCGTCAAAAAAACGTAAATTGCATTTTTTCGCTTTACATGCATTCCGACCGTATTTTCATGCATTTGCTCGAGTTTGGTTCAATTCTGCCCATTTTTCACGGATACTCGTCAAAAAGACGTAAGTGTGCATTTTTGGCTTTACATGTATTCCGACGCTATTTGCAAGCATTTGCTCGAGGTTGGTTCACTTCTTGTAATTTTTCACGGATTTTCGACAAAAACACGTGTATGTGCATTTTTTCGCCTTACATGTATTCTGACGATATTTGCTCCAGATTGATTCACTTTTGATCATTTTTCACGGATTTTCGACAGAAACCCGTGTATGTGCATTTTTTCGCTTTACATGTATTTTTTAGCTACTTGCTTGCGGACGATACCTCCGGTTAGTTATTTTTCTAAGTCCCAACGGAATTTTTCTTACATCAACGGGCGATACCACCAAATGAATAATTTTGTGGCTTTAAATGTATTCCGAAATTATTTTCATGGACTTGCTCGAGTTTGGTTCATTTTTGTCCGGTTTTTCGACAGAATAACGTAAATGTGCATTTTTTCGCTTAACATGCATTCCGACGAAATTTTCATGCATTTGCTCGAGTTTGGTTCAATTCTGTCCATTTTTCACGGATTTTCGTCAAAAAAACGTAAATGTGCATTTTTTCGCCTTACATGCATTCCGACCCTATTTTCATGCATTTGCTCGAGTTTGGTTCAATTCTGTCCATTTTTCACGGATTTCCGTCAAAAAAACGTAAATGTGCATTTTTTCGCTTTACATGCATTCCGACACTATTTTCATGCATTTGCTCGAGTTTGGTTCAATTCTGCCCATTTTTCACGGATACTCGTCAAAAAGACGTAAGTGTGCATTTTTGGCTTTACATGTATTCCGACGCTATTTGCAAGCATTTGCTCGAAGTTGGTTCACTTTTTGTAATTTTTCACAGATTTTCGACAAAAACACGTGTATGTGCATTTTTTCGCCTTACATGCATTCCGACCCTATTTTCATGCATTTGCTCGAGTTTGGTTCAATTCTGCCCATTTTTCACGGATACTCGTCAAAAAGACGTAAGTGTGCATTTTTGGCTTTACATGTATTCCGACGCTATTTGCAAGCATTTGCTCGAGATTGGTTCAATTCTGTCCATTTTTCACGGATTTTCGTCAAAAAAACGTAAATGTGCATTTTTTCGCCTTACATGCATTCCGACCCTATTTTCATGCATTTGCTCGAGTTTGGTTCAATTCTGCCCATTTTTCACGGATACTCGTCAAAAAGACGTAAGTGTGCATTTTTGGCTTTACATGTATTCCGACGCTATTTGCAAGCATTTGCTCGAAGTTGGTTCACTTTTTGTAATTTTTCACGGATTTTCGACAAAAACACGTGTATGTGCATTTTTTCGCCTTACATGTATTCTGACGATATTTGCTCCAGATTGATTCACTTTTGATCATTTTTCACGGATTTTCGACAGAAACCCGTGTATGTGCATTTTTTCGCTTTACATGTATTTTTTAGCTACTTGCTTGCGGGCGGTACCTCCGGTTAGTTATTTTTCTAAGTCCCAACGGAATTTTTCTTCCATCAACGGGCGATACCACCAGATGAATAATTTTGTGGCTTTAAATGTATTCCGAAATTATTTTCATGGACTTGCTCGAGTTTGGTTCATTTTTGTCCATTTTTCACGGTTTTTCGACAGAATAACGTAAATGTGCATTTTTTCGCTTAACATGCATTCCGACGTAATTTTCATGCATTTGCTCGAGTTTGGTTCAATTCTGTCCATTTTTCACGGATTTTCGTCAAAAAAACGTAAATGTGCATTTTTTCGCCTTACATGCATTCCGACCCTATTTTCATGCATTTGCTCGAGATTGGTTCAATTCTGTCCATTTTTCACGGATTTCCGTCAAAAAAACGTAAATGTGCATTTTTTCGCTTTACATGCATTCCGACACTATTTTCATGCATTTGCTCGAGGTTGGTTCAATTCTGCCCATTTTTCACGGATACTCGTCAAAAAGACGTAAGTGTGCATTTTTGGCTTTACATGTATTCCGACGCTATTTGCAAGCATTTGCTCGAGGTTGGTTCACTTCTTGTAATTTTTCACGGATTTTCGACAAAAACACGTGTATGTGCATTTTTTCGCCTTACATGTATTCTGACGATATTTGCTCCAGATTGATTCACTTTTGATCATTTTTCACGGATTTTCGACAGAAACCCGTGTATGTGCATTTTTTCGCTTTACATGTATTTTTTAGCTACTTGCTTGCGGGCGGTACCTCCGGTTAGTTATTTTTCTAAGTCCCAACGGAATTTTTCTTCCATCAACGGGCGATACCACCAGATGAATAATTTTGTGGCTTTAAATGTATTCCGAAATTATTTTCATGGACTTGCTCGAGTTTGGTTCATTTTTGTCCATTTTTCACGGTTTTTCGACAGAATAACGTAAATGTGCATTTTTTCGCTTAACATGCATTCCGACGAAATTTTCATGCATTTGCTAGAGTTTGGTTCAATTCTGTCCATTTTTCACGGATTTTCGTCAAAAAAACGTAAATGTGCATTTTTTCGCTTTACATGCATTCCGACCCTATTTTCATGCATTTGCTCGAGTTTGGTTCAATTCTGTCCATTTTTCACGGATTTCCGTCAAAAAAACGTAAATGTGCATTTTTTTCGCTTTACATGCATTCCGACACTATTTTCATGCATTTGCTCGAGTTTGGTTAAATTCTGTCCATTTTTCATGAATTTTCGTCAAAAAAACGTAAATGTGCATTTTTTCGCTTTACATGCATTCCGACCGTATTTTCATGCATTTGCTCGAATTTGGTTCAATTCTGCCCATTTTTCACGGATTCTCGTCAAAAAGACGTAAGTGTGCATTTTTGGCTTTACATGTATTCCGACGCTATTTGCAAGCATTTGCTCGAGATTGGTTCACTTCTGGTGATTTTTCACGGATTTTCGTCAAAAAAACGTAAATGTGCATTTTTTCGCTTTACATGCATTCCGACACTATTTTCATGCATTTGCTCGAGTTTGGTTAAATTCTGTCCATTTTTCACGAATTTTCGTCAAAAAAACGTAAATGTGCATTTTTTCGCTTTACATGCATTCCGACCGTATTTTCATGCATTTGCTCGAATTTGGTTCAATTCTGTCCATTTTTCACGGATTCTCGTCAAAAAGACGTAAGTGTGCATTTTTGGCTTTACATGTATTCCGACGCTATTTGCAAGCATTTGCTCGAGATTGGTTCACTTCTGGTGATTTTTCACGGATTTTCGTCAAAAAAACGTAAATTGCATTTTTTCGCTTTACATGAATTCCGACCGTATTTTCATGCATTTGCTTGCGTTTGGTTCAATTCTGCCCATTTTTCACGGATACTCGTCAAAAAGACGTAAGTGTGCATTTTTGGCTTTACATGTATTCCGACGCTATTTGCAAGCATTTGCTCGAGGTTGGTTCACTTCTTGTAATTTTTCACGGATTTTCGACAAAAACACGTGTATGTGCATTTTTTCGCCTTACATGTATTCTGACGATATTTGCTCCAGATTGATTCACTTTTGATCATTTTTCACGGATTTTCGACAGAAACCCGTGTATGTGCATTTTTTCGCTTTACATGTATTTTTTAGCTACTTGCTTGCGGGCGGTACCTCCGGTTAGTTATTTTTCTAAGTCCCAACGGAATTTTTCTTCCATCAACGGGCGATACCACCAGATGAATAATTTTGTGGCTTTAAATGTATTCCGAAATTATTTTCATGGACTTGCTCGAGTTTGGTTCATTTTTGTCCATTTTTCACGGTTTTTCGACAGAATAACGTAAATGTGCATTTTTTCGCTTAACATGCATTCCGACGAAATTTTCATGCATTTGCTAGAGTTTGGTTCAATTCTGTCCATTTTTCACGGATTTTCGTCAAAAAAACGTAAATGTGCATGTTTTCGCTTTACATGCATTCCGACCCTATTTTCATGCATTTGCTCGAGTTTGGTTCAATTCTGCCCATTTTTCACGGATACTCGTCAAAAAGACGTAAGTGTGCATTTTTGGCTTTACATGTATTCCGACGCTATTTGCAAGCATTTGCTCGAGATTGGTTCACTTCTGGTGATTTTTCACGGATTTTCGTCAAAAAAACGTAAATTGCATTTTTTCGCTTTACATGCATTCCGACCGTATTTTCATGCATTTGCTCGAGTTTGGTTCAATTCTGCCCATTTTTCACGGATACTCGTCAAAAAGACGTAAGTGTGCATTTTTGGCTTTACATGTATTCCGACGCTATTTGCAAGCATTTGCTCGAGGTTGGTTCACTTCTTGTAATTTTTCACGGATTTTCGACAAAAACACGTGTATGTGCATTTTTTCGCCTTACATGTATTCTGACGATATTTGCTCCAGATTGATTCACTTTTGATCATTTTTCACGGATTTTCGACAGAAACCCGTGTATGTGCATTTTTTCGCTTTACATGTATTTTTTAGCTACTTGCTTGCGGACGATACCTCCGGTTAGTTATTTTTCTAAGTCCCAACGGAATTTTTCTTACATCAACGGGCGATACCACCAAATGAATAATTTTGTGGCTTTAAATGTATTCCGAAATTATTTTCATGGACTTGCTCGAGTTTGGTTCATTTTTGTCCGGTTTTTCGACAGAATAACGTAAATGTGCATTTTTTCGCTTAACATGCATTCCGACCCTATTTTCATGCATTTGCTCGAGTTTGGTTCAATTCTGTCCATTTTTCACGGATTTCCGTCAAAAAAACGTAAATGTGCAATTTTTCGCTTTACATGCATTCCGACACTATTTTCATGCATTTGCTCGAGTTTGGTTCAATTCTGCCCATTTTTCACGGATACTCGTCAAAAAGACGTAAGTGTGCATTTTTGGCTTTACATGTATTCCGACGCTATTTGCAAGCATTTGCTCGAAGTTGGTTCACTTTTTGTAATTTTTCACAGATTTTCGACAAAAACACGTGTATGTGCATTTTTTCGCCTTACATGCATTCCGACCCTATTTTCATGCATTTGCTCGAGTTTGGTTTAATTCTGCCCATTTTTCACGGATACTCGTCAAAAAGACGTAAGTGTGCATTTTTGGCTTTACATGTATTCCGACGCTATTTGCAAGCATTTGCTCGAGATTGGTTCAATTCTGTCCATTTTTCACGGATTTTCGTCAAAAAAACGTAAATGTGCATTTTTTCGCCTTACATGCATTCCGACCCTATTTTCATGCATTTGCTCGAGTTTGGTTCAATTCTGCCCATTTTTCACGGATACTCGTCAAAAAGACGTAAGTGTGCATTTTTGGCTTACATGTATTCCGACGCTATTTGCAAGCATTTGCTCGAAGTTGGTTCACTTTTTGTAATTTTTCACGGATTTTCGACAAAAACACGTGTATGTGCATTTTTTCGCCTTACATGTATTCTGACGATATTTGCTCCAGATTGATTCACTTTTGATCATTTTTCACGGATTTTCGACAGAAACCCGTTGTATGTGCATTTTTTCGCTTTACATGTATTTTTTAGCTACTTGCTTGCGGGCGGTACCTCCGGTTAGTTATTTTCTAAGTCCCAACGGAATTTTTCTTCCATCAACGGGCGATACCACCAGATGAATAATTTTGTGGCTTTAAATGTATTCCGAAATTATTTTCATGGACTTGCTCGAGTTTGGTTCATTTTTGTCCATTTTTCACGGTTTTTCGACAGAATAACGTAAATGTGCATTTTTTCGCTTAACATGCATTCCGACGTAATTTTCATGCATTTGCTCGAGTTTGGTTCAATTCTGTCCATTTTTCACGGATTTTCGTCAAAAAAACGTAAATGTGCATTTTTTCGCCTTACATGCATTCCGACCCTATTTTCATGCATTTGCTCGAGATTGGTTCAATTCTGTCCATTTTTCACGGATTTCCGTCAAAAAAACGTAAATGTGCATTTTTTCGCTTAACATGCATTCCGACGAAATTTTCATGCATTTGCTAGAGTTTGGTTCAATTCTGTCCATTTTTCACGGATTTTCGTCAAAAAAACGTAAATGTGCATTTTTTCGCCTTACATGCATTCCGACACTATTTTCATGCATTTGCTCGAGTTTGGTTAAATTCTGTCCATTTTTCACGGATTTTCGTCAAAAAAACGTAAATGTGCATTTTTTTCGCTTTACATGCATTCCGACCCTATTTTCATGCATTTGCTCGAGTTTGGTTCAATTCTGTCCATTTTTCACGGATTTTCGTCAAAAAAACGTAAATGTGCATTTTTCGCCTTACATGCATTCCGACCCTATTTTCATGCATTTGCTCGAGTTTGGTTCAATTCTGCCCATTTTTCACGGATTTCCGTCAAAAAAACGTAAATGTGCATTTTTTCGCTTTACATGCATTCCGACACTATTTTCATGCATTTGCTCGAGGTTTGGTTCAATTCTGCCCATTTTTCACGGATACTCGTCAAAAAGACGTAAGTGTGCATTTTTGGCTTTACATGTATTCCGACGCTATTTGCAAGCATTTGCTCGAGGTTGGTTCACTTCTTGTAATTTTTCACGGATTTTCGACAAAAACACGTGTATGTGCATTTTTTCGCCTTACATGTATTCTGACGATATTTGCTCCAGATTGATTCACTTTTGATCATTTTTCACGGATTTTCGACAGAAACCCGTGTATGTGCATTTTTTCGCTTAACATGTATTTTTTAGCTACTTGCTTGCGGACGGTACCTCCGGTTAGTTATTTTTCTAAGTCCCAACGGAATTTTTCTTACATCAACGGGCGATACCATCAAATGAATAATTTTGTGGCTTTAAATGTATTCCGAAATTATTTTCATGGACTTGCTCGAGTTTGGTTCATTTTTGTCCATTTTTCACGGTTTTTCGACAGAATAACGTAAATGTGCATTTTTTCGCTTAACATGCATTCCGACGTAATTTTCATGCATTTGCTCGAGTTTGGTTCAATTCTGTCCATTTTTCACGGATTTTCGTCAAAAAAACGTAAATGTGCATTTTTTCGCCTTACATGCATTCCGACCCTATTTTCATGCATTTGCTCGAGATTGGTTCAATTCTGTCCATTTTTCACGGATTTCCGTCAAAAAACGTAAATGTGCATTTTTTCGCTTTACATGCATTCCGACACTATTTTCATGCATTTGCTCGAGTTTGGTTCAATTCTGCCCATTTTTCACGGATACTCGTCAAAAAGACGTAAGTGTGCATTTTTGGCTTTACATGTATTCCGACGCTATTTGCAAGCATTTGCTCGAGGTTGGTTCACTTCTTGTAATTTTTCACGGATTTTCGACAAAAACACGTGTATGTGCATTTTTTCGCCTTACATGTATTCTGACGATATTTGCTCCAGATTGATTCACTTTTGATCATTTTTCACGGATTTTCGACAGAAACCCGTGTATGTGCATTTTTCGCTTACATGTATTTTTTAGCTACTTGCTTGCGGCGGTACCTCCGGTTAGTTATTTTTCTAAGTCCCAACGGAATTTTTCTTCCATCAACGGGCGATACCACCAGATGAATAATTTGTGGCTTTAAATGTATTCGAAATTATTTCATGGACTTGCCGAGTTTGGTTCATTTTTGTCCATTTTTCACGGTTTTTCGACAGAATAACGTAAATGTGCATTTTTCGCTTAACATGCATTCCGACGAAATTTTCATGCATTTGCTAGAGTTTGGTTCAATTCTGTCCATTTTTCACGGATTTTCGTCAAAAAAACGTAAATGTGCAATTTTTCGCTTTACATGCATTCCGACCCTATTTTCATGCATTTGCTCGAGTTTGGTTCAATTCTGTCCATTTTTCACGGATTTCCGTCAAAAAACGTAAATGTGCATTTTTTCGCTTTACATGCATTCCGACACTATTTTCATGCATTTGCTCGAATTTGGTTAAATTCTGTCCATTTTTCACGAATTTTCGTCAAAAAAACGAAAATGTGCATTTTTTCGCTTTTACATGCATTCCGACCGTATTTTCATGCATTTGCTCGAATTTGGTTCAATTCTGTCCATTTTTCACGGATTCTCGTCAAAAAGACGTAAGTGTGCATTTTTGGCTTTACATGTATTCCGACGCTATTTGCAAGCTTTGCTCGAGATTGGTTCACTTCTGGTGATTTTTCACGGATTTTCGTCAAAAAAACGTAAATTACATTTTTTCGCTTTACATGAATTCCGACCGTATTTCATGCATTTGCTCGAGTTTGGTTCAATTCTGCCCATTTTTCACGGATACTCGTCAAAAAGACGTAAGTGTGCATTTTTGGCTTTACATGTATTCCGACGCTATTTGCAAGCATTTGCTCGAGGTTGGTTCACTTCTTGTAATTTTTCACGGATTTTCGACTAAAACAGGTGTATGTGCATTTTTCGCCTTACATGTATTCTGACGATTATTTGCTCCAGATTGATTCACTTTTGATCATATTTCACGGATTTTCGACAGAAACCCGTGTATGTGCATTTTTTCGCTTTACATGTATTTTTTAGCTACTTGCTTGCGGACGGTACCTCCGGTTAGTTATTTTTCTAAGTCCCAACGGAATTTTTCTTACATCAACGGGCGATACCACCAAATGAATAATTTTGTGGCTTTAAATGTATTCCGAAATTATTTTCATGGACTTGCTCGAGTTTGGTTCATTTTTGTCCGGTTTTTGGACAGAATAACGTAAATGTGCATTTTTTCGCTTAACATGCATTCCGACGAAATTTTCATGCATTTGCTCGAGTTTGGTTCAATTCTGTCCATTTTTCACGGAATTTCGTCAAAAAAACGTAAATGTGCATTTTTTTTCGCCTTACATGCATTCCGACCTATTTTCATGCATTTGCTCGAGTTTGGTTCAATTCTGTCCATTTTTCACGGATTTCCGTCAAAAAAACGTAAATGTGCATTTTTTCGCTTTACATGCATTCCGACACTATTTTCATGCATTTGCTCGAGTTTGGTTCAATTCTGCCCATTTTTCACGGATACTCGTCAAAAAGACGTAAGTGTGCATTTTTGGCTTTACATGTATTCCGACGCTATTTGCAAGCATTTGCTCGAGGTTGGTTCACTTCTTGTAATTTTTCACGGATTTTAGACAAAAACACGTGTATGTGCATTTTTTCGCCTTACATGTATTCTGACGATATTTGCTCCAGATTGATTCACTTTTGATCATTTTTCACGGATTTTCGACAGAAACCCGTGTATGTGCATTTTTTCGCTTTACATGTATTTTTTAGCTACTTGCTTGCGGGCGGTACCTCCGGTTAGTTATTTTTCTAAGTCCCAACGGAATTTTTCTTCCATCAACGGGCGATACCACCAGATGAATAATTTTGTGGCTTTAAATGTATTCCGAAATTATTTTCATGGACTTGCTCGAGTTTGGTTCATTTTTGTCCATTTTTCACGGTTTTTCGACAGAATAACGTAAATGTGCATTTTTTCGCTTAACATGCATTCCGACGAAATTTTCATGCATTTGCTAGAGTTTGGTTCAATTCTGTCCATTTTTCACGGATTTTCGTCAAAAAAACGTAAATGTGCAATTTTTCGCTTTACATGCATTCCGACCCTATTTTCATGCATTTGCTCGAGTTTGGTTCAATTCTGTCCATTTTTCACGGATTTCCGTCAAAAAAACGTAAATGTGCATTTTTTCGCTTTACATGCATTCCGACACTATTTTCATGCATTTGCTCGAATTTGGTTAAATTCTGTCCATTTTTCACGAATTTTCGTCAAAAAAACGAAAATGTGCATTTTTTCGCTTTACATGCATTCCGACCGTATTTTCATGCATTTGCTCGAATTTGGTTCAATTCTGTCAATTTTCACGGATTCTCGTCAAAAAGACGTAAGTGTGCATTTTTGGCTTTACATGTATTCCGACGCTATTTGCAAGCATTTGCTCGAGATTGGTTCACTTCTGGTGATTTTTCACGGATTTTCGTCAAAAAAACGTAAATTACATTTTTCGCTTTACATGAATTCCGACCGTATTTTCATGCATTTGCTCGAGTTTGGTTCAATTCTGCCCATTTTTCACGGATACTCGTCAAAAAGACGTAAGTGTGCATTTTTGGCTTTACATGTATTCCGACGCTATTTGCAAGCATTTGCTCGAGGTTGGTTCACTTCTTGTAATTTTTCACGGATTTTCGACTAAAACAGGTGTATGTGCATTTTTTCGCCTTACATGTATTCTGACGATATTTGCTCCAGATTGATTCACTTTTGATCATATTTCACGGATTTTCGACAGAAACCCGTGTATGTGCATTTTTTCGCTTTACATGTATTTTTTAGCTACTTGCTTGCGGACGGTACCTCCGGTTAGTTATTTTTCTAAGTCCCAACGGAATTTTTCTTACATCAACGGGCGATACCACCAAATGAATAATTTTGTGGCTTTAAATGTATTCCGAAATTATTTTCATGGACTTGCTCGAGTTTGGTTCATTTTGTCCCGGTTTTTGGACAGAATAACGTAAATGTGCATTTTTTCGCTTAACATGCATTCCGACGAAATTTTCATGCATTTGCTCGAGTTTGGTTCAATTCTGTCCATTTTTCACGGATTTTCGTCAAAAAAACGTAAATGTGCATTTTTTTCGCCTTACATGCATTCCGACCCTATTTTCATGCATTTGCTCGAGTTTGGTTCAATTCTGTCCATTTTTTCACGGATTTCCGTCAAAAAAACGTAAATGTGCATTTTTTCGCTTTACATGCATTCCGACACTATTTTCATGCATTTGCTCGAGTTTGGTTCAATTCTGCCCATTTTTCACGGATACTCGTCAAAAAGACGTAAGTGTGCATTTTTGGCTTTACATGTATTCCGACGCTATTTGCAAGCATTTGCTCGAGGTTGGTTCACTTCTTGTAATTTTTCACGGATTTTTAGAACAAAAACACGTGTATGTGCATTTTTCGCCTTACATGTATTCTGACGATATTTGCTCCAGATTGATTCACTTTTGATCATTTTTCACGGATTTTCGACAGAACCCGTGTATGTGCATTTTTTCGCTTTACATGTATTTTTTAGCTACTTGCTTGCGGGCGGTACCTCCGGTTAGTTATTTTTCTAAGTCCCAACGGATTTTTCTTCCATCAACGGGCGATACCACCAGATGAATAATTTTGTGGCTTTAAATGTATTCCGAAATTATTTTCATGGACTTGCTCGAGTTTGATTCATTTTTGTCCATTTTTCACGGTTTTTCGACAGAATAACGTAAATGTGCATTTTTTCGCTTAACATGCATTCCGACGAAATTTTCATGCATTTGCTAGAGTTTGGTTCAATTCTGTCCATTTTTCACGGATTTTCGTCAAAAAAACGTAAATGTGCATTTTTTCGCCTTACATGCATTCCGACACTATTTTCATGCATTTGCTCGAGTTTGGTTAAATTCTGTCCATTTTTCACGGATTTTCGTCAAAAAAACGTAAATGTGCATTTTTTCGCTTTACATGCATTCCGCCCTATTTTCATGCATTTGCTCGAGTTTGGTTCAATTCTGTCCATTTTTCACGGATTTTCGTTAAAAAAACGTAAATGTGCATTTTTTCGCCTTACATGCATTCCGACCCTATTTTCATGCATTTGCTCGAGTTTGGTTCAATTCTGCCCATTTTTCACGGATTTCCGTCAAAAAAACGTAAATGTGCATTTTTTCGCTTTACATGCATTCCGACACTATTTTCATGCATTTGCTCGAGTTTGGTTCAATTCTGCCCATTTTTCACGGATACTCGTCAAAAAGACGCAAGTGTGCATTTTTGGCTTTACATGTATTCCGACGCTATTTGCAAGCATTTGCTCGAGGTTGGTTCACTTCTTGTAATTTTTCACGGATTTTCGTCAAAAAACGTAAATTGCATTTTTTCGCTTTACATGAATTCCGACCGTATTTTCATGGCATTTGCTCGAGTTTGGTTCAATTCTGCCCATTTTTCACGGATACTCGTCAAAAAGACGTAAGTGTGCATTTTTGGCTTTACATGTATTCCGACGCTATTTGCAAGCATTTGCTCGAGGTTGGTTCACTTCTTGTAATTTTTCACGGATTTTTCGACAAAAACACGTGTATGTGCATTTTTTCGCCTTACATGTATTCTGACGATATTTGCTCCAGATTGATTCACTTTTGATAATTTTTCACGGATTTTCGACAGAAACACGTGTATGTGCATTTTTTCGCTTTACATGTATTTTTTAGCTACTTGCTTGCGGGCGGTACCTCCGGTTAGTTTATTTTTCTAAGTCCCAACGGAATTTTTCTTCCATCAACGGGCGATACCACCAGATGAATAATTTTGTGGCTTTAAATGTATTCCGAAATTATTTTCATGGACTTGCTCGAGTTTGGTTCATTTTTGTCCATTTTTCACGGTTTTTCGACAGAATAACGTAAATGTGCATTTTTTTCGCTTAACATGCATTCCGACGAATTTTCATGCATTTGCTAGAGTTTGGTTCAATTCTGTCCATTTTCACGGATTTTAGTCAAAAAAACGTAAATGTGCATTTTTTCGCTTTACATGCATTCCGACCCTATTTTCATGCATTTGCTCAAGTTTGGTTCAATTCTGTCCATTTTTCACGGAATTCCGTCAAAAAAACGTAAATGTGCATTTTTTCGCTTTACATGCATTCCGACACTATTTTCATGCATTTGCTCGAGTTTGGTTAAATTCTGTCCATTTTTCACGAATTTTCGTCAAAAAACGTAAATGTGCATTTTTTCGCTTTACATGCATTCCGACCGTATTTTCATGCATTTGCTCGAATTTGGTTCAATTCTGTCCATTTTTCACGGATTCTCGTCAAAAAGACGTAAGTGTGCATTTTTGGCTTTACATGTATTCCGACGCTATTTGCAAGCATTTGCTCGAGATTGGTTCACTTCTGGTGATTTTTCACGGATTTTCGTCAAAAAAACGTAAATTACATTTTTTCGCTTTACATGAATTCCGACCGTATTTTCATGCATTGCTCGAGTTTGGTTCAATTCTGCCCATTTTTCACGGATACTCGTCAAAAAGACGTAAGTGTGCATTTTTTGGCTTACATGTATTC